>SNQJ01S0037553.1:48293-61904 GCA_010110895.2 Picea sitchensis | reverse complement strand
GACATAAAGTACATGGTACATGGTACAAAGTATTTCCCACTTGTGTATAGAGGCTCACAAACACAAGGGGGGCACTTTCCAAGGTACCCAAATCTCAACACTCTGCTTGCAGGTGTGGAGGCATTATCTATTGGGTAGACCGTTCGTAGTGAAAACGGACAACATGGTGACAAGCTACTTTACGACACAGTCGAACTTGTCACCAAAGCAAGCGCAATGGCATGACTTTTTCACTGAGTTTGATATGACTATTGAGCATCAGCTAGGTAAACTGAACATGGTTGCAGAAGCGTTGAGTCGTAATGCACAACTTGCTACGATGGAAGTAGATGGAGAACCCTTGTCGATGCCCATGAAGGATCAAACGCAAGTCCTAGGGATTTGCAAGAAAAGATCAAGGAGAGATTGGCGAATGATCCCACGACCATGGACATTATCAAGCAAGCAAGGGAAGGGAAGACGAAGAAGTTTTGGTTGAAGGACGGATTGCTATGTCTTGGTGGACAATTGTCTGTGCCCAAGTCTACCAACCTACACAAAGATCTACTAAAGGAGTGTCACGACTCATTATGGGCGAGACACCCAAGGATGCAACGAACTTTAGCTATGTTGGAACGAGGTTATTACTAAGAAGCACATGAAGAAAGACGTGGAGGAGTTTATCAAAAGTTGCTTGGTATGCCAACAAGATAAAATTGACACCAAGATGCTAGCAGGGCTTGGTATGCCAGCAAGATAAAATTGACACTGAGATGCTAGCAGGCCCGCTCCAACCCTTGCCGATGTCGGAGAGACCGTGGGAAAGCGTCTCGATGGTTTTCATCACTCAATTGTCGATGGCACAAGGCTACAGCGGAATTTTTGTAATAGTGGATAGATTTTCCAAGTACGCAACCTTTGTGCCCACAAAGGTGCCATGTTCAACATAGGTTGTCGCAAGGATGTTTTTCAAGCATGTTGTGACATTGTGGGGTTTGTCGTTGAACATCATGTCAGGCAGGGACTCTCGGCTCACTAGACGGTTCTGGACGGAATTGTTTCGGCTTGTGGGGATGAAACAACTGATGATCTCAAGTCATCACCTGCAAACCAATGGACAAATAGAAAGGATCAATTGTTTGTTGAAGAAGTTAGAACTACTTGAGACATTTCGAGCAGGCAGACCAAACGAATTGGTTGGAGTTGTTGGACTCAATGCAATTCTGCTATAACCTACAAAAGAGTTCATCTATAGGTTATAGTCTGTTCAAGTTGGCCACCAGACAACAACCAGTGATGTTGCACACTTTGTTGACAAGGTTGTATGGAGCATCCCATCGGCCTTGAAGTTTGTTAAGGAGTGGCAAGACAAGCTAGAGTTGGCACATGCTCAAATGACGAAGGAAAACGAAAAGATGAAATATTGGGTGGGCAAAGGTAGGCGGGAGTTAGAGTTTCAGGTAGACAACAAGGTCTTGCTCAGGCTAAGTAAAGATCAGTTCAAACCACCGAAAAGTATGTGCTATGTGTTGCTACAAAGGTATGAGGGACCTTTCAAAATCCTTGAGAAGATCGGCAATGTCGCGTATAGACTGAAGTTGTCAGAGCACTTAAGTCCCTTTCACCTAGTGTTTCACGTTAGCTAGTTGCGGCCTTGCAAATTTGACAATGAGGATTTTGACAAGGCGTGACCATCTCGGGCGCTTGCCATGATCACAAATCAACCAGAACGAAAAGTGGAGAAAGCACTAGCTCACAGATCATCCAAGCATGGCCGAAATAAGTAGCAAGAGTTCTTTGTTAGTTGGAAGGATTCGCCATATGAAGAGAACAGTTGGGAGAGAAGGGAGTCTTTATGGAAGTAAGAAGACAAGATCCAAGAGTTTGAGCAAGCAAATATTGACACCCTCATACGTGTTGGTCGGGTGTTGTCAGGACAACAACAGTTCCAGTGGGGGAGGATGTAACGTCCTAACACCGTGATGCACTTGATTGCCTGACCAACCAGCTCAGACGCGTGCGTTTGACAAACAAAGGTGGCGACCACAAGGCTAGACGAGGCGTGCCAAACAAAGATTGCGACCAAGTTATGAATGGGACTAAGGAATTTGGGCAATTGGACGATTTCCCAAGTTAAGGAGCGTGCGTCCACCTTCTTCGCAGAATGATTGCAACAAACGAACCAAGTTGTTGGTTTGGGTCCACTTAAACAATGGAGGGTGTGCAAGCGGAATTGAGTTGCAGAATCGGTTAGGGGCTTCGGCAAGTATAAAAGAAGGGCACATGCCAATATGCAAACCATCCAAGCGGAGAGCTAAGTACAAGGGAAAATGAATCTACGGTTGAAGAGTTGTTGCGGAAGCTAAGGAGAGGAAAGACTGAGACTTGCAAGAGGCAGCCTCGTGGGGTGCTTCAGGGTTGTAGGAAACAAGGAAACTTTTGGTTGGTTGTGCCCTAGTTAAGTGTCATAAGAGGAGCTGCGGCGGTTGCCGAGCTCCCCCTCATTGTACTCTATTATTCTTCTTCAATAAAAGCTTAAGGCACCTGACTTGGGTGCCTGCCTACTTGTGTTGTTGTGGTGTGTTTCTTACTTGCAATGTTCACTGGTTAAATATTTGGCTAAGTATTGAAAACACTCTTTGGTATAGTTGTTAAGGTCTTTGGGTGGCTTAACAGTTGTAGACTTGTAGTCTAAAGCGGAGATATGGGCAGCCTTTAGACGAGGAGGCATAGTCTGCTTGCCAGTAGTTGCAGGCGGGCCAAGACCCTGCGACAACTGCAAGGCAGTGCTGTACGATTGCCAAGGTGCTGGAACGGAATGGCTAGGGCAGGGGCAAAACCTTGGGGTTGTAACCGGTGCACTTGCAGTACAAGGTTCCCAACGCCATTAGCAAATCACTGATTAGCATACTCTTAGTATTGCAGAGTGGCAGATCCAGATGTATGGACACATTTCCTTCCTCACCTCAACACTGCTGTCTGCTAATGTAAACAAATCAGCAAACTCCCTAAATCCCGTTCTAATCCTCTGGCGTGAAGAGTCAACTTTAAGTGCAAACTGATTGTTTAACATAAATATTTTCAGCCAGTGTGCAAAAACTTAAATATATTTGCAACATCCAATGCAATATCTTTTTACTGAAATGTAACAAGCTTTCTTGATAACCATTTAAGTAAGAGATAGTGGAACTAGAACTTTTCACTCTCAAAATTATTTAGAAGTGTGCTCCAAATCACAAAAAGAAAAAAGAAGACATCCCATATCAAAGAAGAGAGAGAATCTCAAAGCAAAAACCAGCAATTCTTCCTGTCGCAAAAACAGTTGCTATTTTAAATAATAACTGAAAGGAAAATTTGGTTGTTTCCTAACCTCGCAAAACTTCAAAAATAAATCCTCAATATTTCTCGGCTGTATAAAGAAGCTGTGTCCTCTATTCACTGTAGAAATGAATCAACTAGTTTCATGCCAAACAACCACCCTTTTTTTTTTTTTTTTTGTCTAATTCCTTTGCTCAAATGATAAGCATAAAAAGTGGTGTTCCACCAAGTTTCCAGGATGCAGGAGTGCACATGAGGGACATGTGGAGACACCCCATAAATTTTAGGGTAATTCATGGGGATGGGGGAAGGTCGGGATCCCTAGCATAGGGGCAGGGCGTCTCTAAAGTTATAAAAGAAAATTAAAAATCCCAACATAACAATTCATTCCACGTAAATTTATCGTGTAATGGATTTTTTGCTTTCATAGTTTTTTTTTTGGTGGGGGGGGGTTTGGACAGAAATTGTGAGGAGACACCCAAGGATCCCGCTTTTTGGGGTGGGGGCAAAAGCCACCCATTTTGTGAA
The DNA here is from genome assembly GCA_010110895.2 of Picea sitchensis. Lineage (NCBI taxonomy): Eukaryota > Viridiplantae > Streptophyta > Pinopsida > Pinales > Pinaceae > Picea > Picea sitchensis. The sequence continues at coordinate 58,079 of SNQJ01S0037553.1, read as the reverse complement.
ACATGTCCTACACATTGGTGAAATGTTTTGCTGTGCATTTCACTGAGTTTTGCAAAATGGGGGCCACGATGAAGCATTCCGCCAAGCACCCCCCTGTCCCAGGGGCGTGGGAAGCGCAGGAGGCATGCCGCAGACCTTGCAAGACATGTCCCTGTGGAACACTGATAAAAAGAACAATGGCTAGGATCATATAGAAGCAAAATCGTCCAACACTATGATTTTATGAAGAATCCTGATACTACAATATTTGAGAAAAAGCAATGATGTCCTCAAAGTCTGAAAAAGGTCCTAGTACGTTTGTGATCTCATTCCAAGCTTCTCCTCAAAGTTGGGGTAGACTCTAAAGCATTGGACCCGATTTCATATTTAAAGTCTAGTCCACTTCCTGATTCTCTGAATTTTCACTGCTGCCTTGCCTCACCCTTCAAGCCTATGATCCAAAATTTGAAAGCATCTGGGGCAGACCTCCCAAACCACGGTGAGAACATGGGTGCCCAATAACCATCCAATTACAATTACATTTGAGCCTTCTTCACCAGCTCAAAATAAAAAAATTACTAGTTGAGAACAAATACTGGTTTCTTTCAAGCCAAAAACCGTTTTTTGAGACAAAGACAAAATTAAGAATACACCACATATAGTTTTTCATTACCAAGCCAATTCTTGCACCAAATCTGAAATGTTTAATTCACCTCTTGCATATTATGGAACTGAATCAGTAAACAAGAGTATTTTTTAAATGCTAAAGAATAGTTTCCACTGAATTGATAGTTTAGCAGCCTGGACAAGAGAATCAAGAATCTTTATATAATCAAAAAAACCGGTAGTGAAAAACAAATCTGGATGGTGATTATGACCAGGGGAATTGGTAAGCATAACACCTCTCCCCGCCTCCCAACCCTCCAAAAAAACCGAAGGAAAAAGATTGATTATGGTTTGTGTGGAGGGCAGTGATCAGAGTTAATAAAGCAAACAGATAGCATTTAACAATTACATACCTGTTTGGATATTTGAAAATTGATGCTTTTTTTTAATAATGTTTGTGAAACAATTTATTAAATGGATCGACGACCGCCTGGTGCTGATGGATTTGCATGGCCAGCCCTAAAGGAAATGGCAATAAGGCATGTCTAGCTTGCCAGTTTGATGCAGACCTCCCAAGCCCCAGTGAGACTGTGGGTGCCTAATGAGCACAGAGTTGCGTTTGTGCCATGAACTTCGCCACCTCAAAATTAAAAATAAAATTTATTGAGATGAAATAGCTTGCTCTGAATTCCTCATATCCCTTGCCTTGGCAGCTAAGGCATTCCGGATAACCGATGCCTTCTTTTCGATGGAATACTCTGCCATGTTAGCATCCCTGTAATACTGCGAACTCTGATCATGCAAGGCATAGTCTTCGGTACCTTCTAAAATGGTAGATCCACCTTCCCTCGCCAACAATATATTATGAAGAATTGCACAGGCCCCTATGCAACCTACAGCGACTCTAACATCTTCTTCAATGGGTTTACTCAAAATTCCCCATTTTCGCAGACAGGAGAGGGTGCGCAGAGCCGCCTGCCGCATCACATAATGCTTGCTGTTAAAATCCTCTTGACAAGAAGTAACTACAGGGTCTGTGTAGGGCACCATTAACCATGGAAGCAGAGGATAACCGGAATCACCCACTAAGTATTGACGAACAGGGACGCCTTTCAGATGGAAGGGAGGAGAATTGAGCAAGCGACCCTCCTCTATATCAGCATACAGTGTGGACGACCTTAAAACCCTAGAATCCCCCTTGTTGCCCTTGAAACCTGTTATAATACTCAGAATTCTGGAGGAGCAATCAACCACTATTTGGGTAACCACACTCTGCTGTAGATCATCGTCTTCTTCATTATAAATATATGGGTAATTGGTATTTGTGAATTTGAAGCGGGTGCAATCTATGGCGCCGCAACAATTGGGGAGGCCACTGAGGGTTTGAAACTCGTCGGAGACGTTGGGCAGATCGCATGGGGACGGATAGGCTACCCAGAACTTTAAATTGGTGCAGATGACCCTGCAGAGCTCCTTGGTGCACAGGCGCGCGGTGGGTTCCGTGGAGACGAAGCGCTGAGACACAGCCTGATAGGTGGAACCTGTCGCTAATCTGAACAACCCCATTCCCACACGCTCAAACACACCCACATCGTTAGTCTTGGTGACAAGAGGCTCAAATTGCTTACAGAGCCACTCGAATGTTGTGGGGGACATCCGGAAATTGGCCTTGAAGGAGGCCGATTCCATCCACCCACTCTCAATTCGGACCAATCCAGTGAAATCCTGATCAACCCTTCTATCATCTTCTTCTTCCTCTTTGGCCATCACTCTCCTTCTCTTCTTCCTTTTCCCTTCCTCTTCCTCAATGAGAATTGCTGCCACAGCCTCGGATGAATGCAAATTCTGAATGAGGATTGGCCATACTGAATTGAAGGTGGAGGAAGAGGCGTAGTGAGAGTGATTGAGGGCAAGTATGAGAAGAATAGCCACCTGACATATGATGGTGGAGACCAAAGCTGCCAAGAGCCGTGCATCCATTCTCGTTCTCATTCGCATTCCTCTAAAATCCGAACACTCTCTGCGCTCCTCGTTCTCTCGCTCTGACATGAACGTACAGAGGATATATATCAGATGGACATAAAATTGTCTCTTCTGCTCAATGCCCCTAATGAAATTTCGATCGTGGCCCAAAATAACACATCCCAAAATGGGAATCTACCTTGATCGATGCTCCGAGGAAGCCACGATGGACAACCACGATCTCCTTTTTGGAAATCTTTGTTATTTCGGAGGGGGTGACCTAAGTGTTAATTAAAATTTTCCAACCTCGTCGAAATTCAGTATAGCAAAAATTCTGATTTTTGACATGGTCTAGCTCGGTTGTGTTTTTAACCGATTCTACCTATCTTTAAATTATTTTTCTAAATTAATAAGGTAAGGTAAGGTTGTATTTTGATATCGTGAAATGCCTTAGTTCTTAGTTTAAAGGTGGTTCGTTTTTTCTTTTTTTATGGGATATTATTCATTTATTTTTTTGTTTGAAATTTATTTAGAAATTGTTGGATTTACAGATTTGAATGGTTAAGTCAGTATAAAATTCAAGTGTTTTATAGGTTTTTTAACACTTTGAATTTATTTATACATTTAGAAATACAATTTAAATAACAAAAAATTGTGATTTCTTTCAAATTTTTATGGATTCTCACAAAAAAAAAACCTAGAAGACCAAAACATTATACTCTTTTATTTTTTTCTAATTGTGTATTTCAGTAATTGAGATTGCATATTCCATGGTGTTGTGGGGTTTTTGAGGGCGTTCAATCTATTTATGCATTCAAAAATATAATTTAAGCAATGTAAAGTATTTATGCATTCAAAAATAGGATTTAAGCAATGTAAAGTTGTGATTTAGTTGAAACTAAGCTCTAAAAAAAAAAAAAAAAATTAGTGATTCACATAGAAAAGAGATATATTAAATTCTGATGAGAAATAAAATATATGCTTAATATTATTTTTTAATTTTTAAAAATAAAATTAAAATATAACAATATTATAAAATAAATTATAAAAAATGGAAAACACAAACTTGAAAAAAAAATTAAAAAATAAAATACGAAATCAAAACATTCAAATATAAGTTAAATAATAATTTGGCTTTAAACAATTTCATAAGTAAATTGAATAACAAAAACTTCTCGGGGAGAGTCAAGATTTAGCTAAGTGGTAATGAGCTATGTGAGACGTCTTATCTCTTCCCCTAGTTAGGACCAAGCCTGTATGAGATCCACAAAGACAAGGGACCCCTATGCCCACGGATTTGACTTATTAACCCTTGTAAATAAGATTTATTAATAAACCCACCAATTGTTTGCATATGTTGAGGCTCGAACAAACCTATGACCCCAAAACATGGGGACCTTTTTTTTTATGATGTGGTCATTGTATCATGTAGTTTATTTTGTTCTTCTAGCGATCATGGGTGTTATCCTTTGAGCCTTAACCAATGGTGTCCCACTTTTGTGCCCTACATGTTGAACAACCTATGTGTCTTGCATCTAGCTTGAATGGTAGTCATTTTGTACTACAAAGGTGTCAGCTAAGCAACATAGGGGTGGCTTAGCTTGAATGGTAGTCATTTTGTACTGCAAAGGTGCCAACTCAGCAACATAAGGGCGGCTTGACCGAGGGTCCAGTTGTGATTAACATGTTCAATATAACTTGTGGGTGGTTGTATCGAACTAAAGGTTATAGAGGCTGTTGAAATTACTAAGACAACTGAGAGGGGGGGTGAATCAGTTGTTACTGTGCTTAAACAATATTATGTCTGTTAAAATATTGTCACTCTTCTCCAAATGATAATCAAGATTATGCAAGACATAAACAATAGAAATAGCAAACATCGATCACACATATGATATACATAGAGACAGATATTCATGAGGAAACCCATAAAGGGAGAAAACATCTTCTTCTTAGAATGATAGGCAGTCTTTTATGTTATGTACATCATCTATATTTGGGAACCAACTCAAAATGAGGCTACAACATCTTCTTTAACAAGCTGAAACTTGTAGAGAGCACCAACCCTCAAGATTCTCTAGCACCCACTAGAACGAAGCATATTTGCTCCTTATGATCTCCAGTACCAATTGGATGGAAGCACCTACTTCCACTTATACAAGCACCAACTTGCACACAGAATAACTCTTTGTTCTCCCTAGCACCACCCTACCACCCTGATTATAAATATTTGCTTGAATGATAGCTTACAACCATACAGAGATGTCAATGCTTACCATTTCTTCTTTGTTCTTCAATTCTGCTCTGCTTATGTCTGTTCATGCTTGGATCCACTTGCTATCTCTTTCCATCTATTCTTTCTCTATTCTTCGCATGTTGTTAGGTTCTTGTACATTCTGCTCTTTTCACCATTTCTACTCTGTCCCGCTTCTGTTCTTCATTCCTGAGTTTGTTCTCACTCTATTCATACTGTGATTTTCATTACATACGGTTCAACTCATTTTGCAAAGAAAATGGCCAACCTCACTTCGTCACTGCCTTTTTCTTTTATGCTTTCTCTCCTGATTCATTACACTGCGAATCTCCAATGCCCAAGACCATTAATTCAGCTAATTCGTTACTCTACGAATCTCCTATGCCAAGAACAATGATTCAGCTAATCCATTACACTACGAATCTCCAACACCAAGAACAATGATTAAGTTAGTATAACTGAATTGTAACTGGTCAAGAAATCACAAAGTGAAACAATAACCCTTCGATCAGATTGTTTATTTAATCCGCGTCATTGGATTATACGCGCAGAGGCTTAAATCACGAAGTGAAACAACAACCCTTCAATCAGATTGTCGATTTAATCAGCATCGTTGGATTAAATCTGCAAAGGCGCTAAGTTCCTCTCAACGTGACCATCGATTATGACCATACGCCAACCAAAAAGGCACTTCGCGAATTCGCACATCGGATATTCTGTTGTGAGTCACCTTGATTCTCCCAACTCTCGAAATCCGAAATAAGATCCTAGCGACGCTAGCTCCTCCCTTAACCTTCATCAATGTGACCCATCGCTATGACCTAGGGCCAATCTTCCGAGCAAGTCGGGATTTTGCATTTCACGAGATCACGACTTAGATCTCCTCCTTTCTTCTGAAATCCAAACTCCCGACTTCAATCACCTAAGATCAACGGTCTGATATTTCTCGTGACTCAACGGTCCAAATCCTTTCACGTGAATCGGGATTTAGCGTTTTGCGACTTTGAAAGTTAGTCCACCTCCTTCTGCCCGAAATCTGAATTCTGAATTTCCCTTATATCAAATCGACGGTCCACGATCTTCTGTATTTCAACGGTCTAGATCTCTTCTCGCGAATCGGGACTTCGCGTCTTCGTCTCTCGGAGATTTTCGCCTGGCCTCCTTGCAAATTTTTCGAAGTATGAATCCTCGAACTTCGCTCGCGTCAGATCGACGGTCCACAATCTCTCTTGATCCAACAGTCTGAATTTCCTCTCCTGCGTGTGCAGACCGCTAAGGCTCGCGCACCTTGGTTTGATCGGATGGTTGTTGGTCTTCTGAATCGGTGATTCAATGGCCACTGTCACTCTCCCTCTTGAGCTTCTGACTTCCTCTGCTTAGAAGATTTTCTAAGTATTCACAGGCTTTGACCTTTGTTCCTCCTACGAGTCTGTCTCTTAGACCTCGTTTGTACTTCTGGAAAGCGTTGTCCCTTCTGAGCTTTCTCACCAATGTAATGGTAAATCTGCTATCTCTTGTGATCTTTTGACTGCACTCTTGGTAGTCATGTGCTCGTCCTCCTGATCTTGTAGACAAAAATTCTCGATGCTATCATCATTGCTTTCCTGTTTGCCATCATTGCTGCCAATATGCCATCCTCGCTGCTATTCTTGCCATCAATGGCAAGCATACTCTGCTACCAATATGCCATCCTCGATGTTGTTCTTGCCATCAATGACAAGCATACTCTGCCTGTAAACATGCCAATAGAGGCAACGATCTGGATCGATCCTTGGTGGCTGAGATGATCGTATGTTCTCATTACCAATTAACTATTAAAAAAAAACCCGCATGTCTTGCATTTCAGTATGTGATCTAAATTTCCCTAGAGCATGCCTACTAAATTCACTTTCCAAGTCATGAAATGTATTTCTTAAGCCTTTGATTACAATTAAGTCATTGAATGATGTTAAAGTTTATGTTATTATTATGTTACTTTCAATTTACTAGATGACAATAGCATAGATAGGATCACTGAGAGAAACAAAATCACAAGAGTACACAACATTTATCCTGGGAAACCATCATGGGGAAGAAAACCCAACAAAACTTCCTTAATATAGATAGCCAATACAATTCTAAGACAATGAACCAAACAACACAAAAATTCCTCTCCCAAGGATGTGCCTCTCTCTCTCTTCCTTCTTCCAGCAACTGGTAACTACAACTTCCTTCAATACTTGTGCACTAGATGAGTGAGCTGAGTGTGTGTATAAATGAGGTGTTGGCCTCTCTTATTTATACAATCTGGCAGGTGTGAACAAAAGTTTCTTTTCACTGGCAGGGTCGACTTCTCATTCTGGGTGGTTAGAACCACCTTTATTTAATTTGGGGGCTGACTTCTCATTCTTCCTATTACAATTAAGGTTTGACCAATCCACAAAAGGGGATTTGGTCAATTACATTGCCCGACATGATCAATCCACAAAAGGGGATTGATCTAATCAATAATAAATNGTAATATCCTGGGTGCCTTCTTGAGTTCGAACATTTCTTTATGACTTCATATTGGATCAACCTGCTCCCTCTGCATCTATAAGAACGGTACTGGAGCAACCTGTAGTTACCTTCATCTTATCAACTCTATTTGAGTATCCATCTTTTTCTTCATCTTGAACATTTTTGTTCTACATCTTTAGGAGCCTCCTACTCCTATATAAATATTGGATATTGTATGGTCTTTACTGACTGTCACCATATCATACGTCTTTCTCATGCTGTCTAAATTCTGCAAGTTATGGCATAAGTTATTTCTTCCGAGACCTATAAACTTACTTACAGTATGCTTTATGAAATAAATATTTTATCTCTTTCTTCATGCTCTTCTTTGATACTTCCTTCATAAGTTTGCATAGATACTGAAGTAAAACGAGGTTAATTAACATTCTCACAAAAATATCTAACTTGTAATGATAAAGTATTAAAGTAAACAAGATACTAGAAATGCACATGATTACTTATCTTTTGTTTTTGTGTGGGGAGGCTCCACGGACTCCACCATTTGCTATCCTTCTTCAGATCAACTATCTTCAACTTAAAGTACATAACCCTCAATTTCTACTAAAGCTTTCTTTGAGGGAGGAGATTCCTCTTCTTCTGCCACATGTGCTTGATACTTTCTTTTTCCTTTTCCTTGAGGACAGTCATAGGAAAAGTGTCCCAAATTTTGACAGTTGTAGCATATGATCTTTGAAACATCTTTCTTCTTATATGGAACTCTTACGGAGTTAGCTTCTTTATTGTTCTTCCTGAAGGAACTTCTTCTGTTCTTTTGAGCTGTAAGAGCTTCCTCTTCATCAACAATTAATCTCTTATGTTGGTCTGCAAGTCTAGATTCTTCGTGTGCACAATCTACCCATAACTTATCAAACTTGGGTAACTTGCTTCTTGCACACACTCCTTGTACAAAAGGAATCCAAAATGTTGGAAACTCATTTAGGGTTGTGGTTACAAGCTCTTCATCACTAATGACATCTCCAATAGCTGCAAGCTGATCTCTAATCTGAGAAACTCTCATAAGATAGGATGTGATAGATTCTAAGTTTTCCATCTTCATATTACAAAGTTGATTTCTTAAGGAAAGATTTCAACTAATGTCTTTGCTTTCATATAACCTGTTGAGTGCTTCATACATTTGTCTTGATGTCTGTAGTTCGGAAATATGAGGGATCAAGTGATCCTTTATTGAATCTAACATGATTCTCTTTGCTTTCGTTTCATTCTTCTTATGTTTGGTCTTTTGATCTTCTTCATCTGGTTCTAGTACACCCACTGTAACATGTTCTAGGAGATCATTCTCGTGTAGAATCATCTACAACATATGCTTCCAAGATCTGAAGTTTCTAGATCCTTCCAGCCCATCTTCTACCCTCATACTGGTAGCCATTCTTTCTTGCAGTAGAAACCCTAGCCCTCTGAGCTATAGAAATAATAGAAAAATCAAATTTCTTGGATCTAAAAACTGAACTCACCAAAAGATGTGCTGGACTGAGGCGAGTATGTTGGTACAGTTAGATTTCTAAAAATCCAAATTTTACCCCTTCAAACTTGATCAGCGAATTTATGGACTGGTGTTTCTGGTTTTCTGGTATTTCTGGTACTCTGTTACTCTGGTTTTCTGGTACTTCTAGTTTTCTGGTAGTTCTGGTACTCTGGTACTTCTGGTACTTTGTGAAAACTAGGGTTTCACTTTTCGAGAGATCTAGCCACTAAAAAGTTGCGCTGAGGATGCCAAAATGTTCCTTGAGGTAGGGCACACCTTTCTATATGGTTTTGGGGCTGAAATTCTTCTTTAATAAAAGCCCTAATTTTCTTGTACGACAATAATGACGTTTTTCTTTTTCCTGTGAAAGATGCTCTCTTCAGCTTAGCTCTGATACCATGTTAAAGTTTCTGCTATTACTAGGTTACTTTCAATTTACTAGATAATAATAGCATAGATAGGATCACCGAGAGAAACAAAATCACAAGAGTACACAACATTTATCCTGGGAAACCCTCATGGGGAAGAAAACCCAACAAAACTTCCTTAATATAGATAGCCAAGACAATGAACCAAACAACACAAAAATTCCTCTCCCAAGGACACGCCTCTCTCTTCCTTCTTCCGACAACTGGTAACTGCAGCTTCCTTCAATACTTGCGCACTAGATGAGTGAGTTGAGTGTGTGTATAAATGAGGCGTTGACCTCTCTTATTTATACAATCTGGCAGGTGTGAACATAAGTGTCTTTTCACTGGCAGGGCCGACTTCTCATTCCGGGTGGTTAGAACCACCTTTATTTAATCTGGGGGCCGACTTCTCATTCTACCTATTACAATTAGGGTTTGACCAATCCGCAAAAGGGGATTTGGTCACTTACAATGTCGACATGATCAATCCACAAAAGGGGATTGATCTAATCAATAATAAATATATTTTATCTTTATCCACAAAAGGGGATTGA
>SNQJ01S0037553.1:32503-48243 GCA_010110895.2 Picea sitchensis | reverse complement strand
AGCTGCAAGCTGATCTCTGATCTGAGAAACTCTCATAAGATAGGATGTGATAGATTCTAAGTTTTCCATCTTCATATTACAAAGTTAATTTCTTAAGGAAAGATTTCAACTAATGTCTTTGCTTTCATATAACCTGTTGAGTGCTTCATACATTTGTCTTGATGTCTGTAGTTCGGAAATATGAGGGATCAAGTGATCCTTTATTGAATCTGACATGATTCTCTTTGCTTTCTTTTCATTCTTCTTATGCTTGATCTTTTGCTCTTCTTCATCTGGTTCTGGTACACCCACTGTAACATGTTCTAGGAGATCATTCTCGTCTAGAATCATCTACAACCTATGCTTCCAAGATCTAAAGTTTCTAGATCCTTCCAGCCTGTCTTCTACCCTCATGTTGGTAGCCATTCTTTCTTGCATTAGAAACCCTAGCCCTCCGAGCTATAGAAATAATAGAAAAATCAAATTTCTTGGATCTAAAAACTGAACTCACCAAAAGATGTGTTGGACTGAGGCGAGTATGCTGGTACAGTCAGATTTCTAAAAATCCAAATTTTACCCCTTCAAACTTGATCAACGAATTTATGGACTGGTGTTTCTGGTTTTCTGGTATTTCTGGTACTCTGTTACTCTGGTTTTCCGGTACTTCTAGTTTTCTGGTAGTTCTAGTACTCTGGTAGTTCTGGTACTTTGTGAAAACTAGGGTTTCACTTTTCGAGAGATCTAGCCACTGAAAAGTTGCACTGAGGATGCCAAAATGTTCCTTGAGGTAGGGCACACCTTTCTAGATGGTTTTGGGGCTGAAATTCTTCTTTAATAAAAGCCCTAATTTTCTTGTACGAAAATAGTGACGTTTTTCTTTTACCTGTGAAAGAAGCTCTCTTCAGCTTAGCTCTGATACCATGTTAAAGTTTCTGCTATTACTAGGTTACTTTCAATTTACTAGATAACAATAGCATAGATATGATCACTAAGAGAAACAAAATCACAAGAGTACACAACATTTATCTTGGGAAACCCTCATGGGGAAGAAAACCCAACAAAACTTCCTTAATATAGATAGCCAAGACAATGAACCAAACAACACAAAAATTCCTCTCCCAAGGACGCGCCTCTCTCTTCCTTCTTCCGACAACTGGTAACTGCATCTTCCTTCAATACTTGCGCACTAGATGAGTGAGCTGAGTGTGTGTATAAATGAGGCGTTGACCTCTCTTATTTATACAATCTAGCAGGTGTGAACATAAGTGTCTTTTCACTGGCAGGGCCGACTTCTCATTCCGGGTGGTTAGAACCACCTTTATTTAATTTGGGGGCCGACTTCTCATTCTGACTATTACAATTAGGGTTTGACCAATCCGCAAAAGGGGATTTGGTCAATTACAATGTCGACATGATCAATCCACAAAAGGGGATTGATCTAATCAATAATAAATATATTTTATCTTTATCCACAAAAGGGGATTGATCTAATCAATAATAAATATATTTTATCTTTATCCACAAAAGGGGATAAGAATATTCTTTGCAGTTACACAATATTTTAACAAATGATCAATGGAAAAATCAACCATTGACTTGGCCATTCCACAACGCACATCTTGGGTTGGCCATCTAGTGATTTGATAACACATGTTTCAGATCTAGTAATTTGATAACACATGTCTTTCTCTCAAGTGAGTTTTGATTTATTACTTAACCTTTAATACATCCAAGCTAAATCACTAAGTATCTTTGCCCAAGGGCTCCTTTACTATTTTAATCATTTTTCACAATTATTAAAAATATTTTCTCCACAAATGCTAACATTAATTTGTAATTCTATAAATATCCACCTAAACATTCTTTTGTATTAGTATTTTAGCTTTATTTGTATAGGTGGAATGTCCACTAAAAATCTTGAAATTTTCAATATTTTATACAAAGTTTATCTCCAAAATAAACTTAAGAAATATCTTTGCAAATTTTCAAAACAAATGCAATGACTAGCCTTAAAACTCATTTGTTACCTTTCATGGTCAAAACAGGAACAGGTTGGGACAATCATTCAGCACCCCGAGGAATCAAAACATACTCTCAATACACAATAGTTTTCATCTCATGCAACGATTTGTATTAAAGTATGCAGATTTTTACAGTTTTTTATAATGTTGATTGTAATTGTGGAAATAAATTGTGTATGGAAATTTTGAAACATCCAATATTTCAACATTTCTAGTAACACTCCACCCATCATTACTAATTGTTAAAGCAATAAATGGCGCATTTTTTACTGTTGGGTTTTGTGCACAGATCCAAGTGGCGCATTGAAAACATTCTCGAATCCTTGCATGAACAAGATTGAGAGCTTTTATTCATTGATTACATCTTCTTAGCCTTTCTTACTCAAAAGATTGAGAGCTTTCATTCATTGATTACATCCTCTAGCCTTTCTTATTCAAAAGCGTCCAGGTGAGAGCTTCAACGAGTAATTCTTAGAATTTAATAAGAAAGCTCTTTGCATTAAAATAAGAAGAGGCATTACCATCAATTAAAGAGATTAGTCTTGTGCAAGCATTTCGTCTTCTCTGTTTTCTTATCATTCTTTAAGTTCTTCAACTCCCGAAGCTATCAAGGATAAAAGGGAAGCAAACCATATGCATATAAGAGAAAGACGGATGCATATGCAAAGTCAATTGTACATAACACTAAACAAGTTAATACCAAAAATGGACAACCACTTGCATTGGTACATCCCAAGTTTATTGTCGATATGTCCAATGCTAAGTTGCAAGAAATGCACATAAAACTTGGCCAAAGAAAGAGATATCACCCATTTTAAAGAGAAAATTAGAATTCAAAATATGACATCTATGGAAAAGCAAATTTCTTTGAAGTTGTTACTTCGTTAGGAGATGCTCTCTTAAAATCAATTATTGAGTATTCTAATAAGCTTATAGAGATGCATGTTTTTCATGATTTGAGGACCAAATACAGTATAACAATTGATCAAAAGTTGATTGAAAATTGTCAACAACAGTTTCAATTGATGCAATGTACTATGCCGCAGGAGAAGTATGTGTTGATTCTAGATGAACTACCAACTTGGGACAAGTTAAAGGTTCCATAAGTGCGAGCCTAGTTTTCCTTTAAAAAATTTAGTGTGTAAAGCACATAGACACAAATTACAAGTATATAGTATGACATCTCTCATGTACTATTAGATTCACACGTGGTAAGGAACATGATTATACCACTCCCTTACGCTTAGAGGGTGATATCATTCCATTGGAGGAATTCCGAGGGAAAATGGCCCAATGCATTTGAATATGGCCCACACCATCAAGACTAGATTCTTTCCATGAGTATGGCATGAGTCCTACAAAGCAATAAGAGTTGTTCAATAACACAATTATAGATGTGGCTAAAAAGAGGTTTGATTTTGAGTCTAGGTTGGTTAGTGATGCATCAACATCCTTGGGCTCAGACAATCCACATCACCCAAAAATATTACCATTCTTCAAATAGGAAATAAGTCGAATAAGGATTATGTTAATGGTCCATTTTATTTAGTCAGTTTGTTGTAAATTCGAACTGTTGGTTACTCCTGCAACTACTCTTGCTATGCCAAAAACTCGTGTTGAAACACATGTTGAAACTCATGTTGAAATTTGTGCTGAAACTGCCACGTATAGTGAAATTTTACAAGTGTCATGCTGGAACTCGTGTTTAAACTCGTGTTGAAACTACCACATATAGAGAAATTTTACAAGTGTCATGCTGGAACTCATGCTGAAACTCCCACGTATAGAGAAATTTTACAAGTATCATACTGAAACTCGTGCCCAAACTCCCGTGTATAGTAAAATTTTACAAGTGTCATGATATTTCTTCATTTGCAACATTCTGGCCACACGCATTTGATTTTTCCACGCTGGTATGCATTCGTGATGAGTCACAGCTATCGTTAGGTAAAAGAACTTGTGGCTAAAGGACAAAGCATGACCTGAGGATGAAATAAAGTTGAAGCGGTTCGGAAGACAGAGAGATGGTTTGGGTAACAAGTCATTCTTCGAGGGAAGGAAAAACGTTTCAGAGCCGAGGAGGAGTTTTGAAAAGAAATGGAACGCGATTTTGAAGGGGTTGGTGAACCACGAAGTAAGGAAATTGTAGAAGGTGGACTAGAGAGAAAGATTTCAGGTTGGGTGAGCACGTAGGAAGGGTGAAACAAAATATCAGCCCGTACACGCAGATCATTACCCTCTGGACGATTTTGTAGTGGTTTTCAGCCACGCAAGAAACAATTCAAGGTTGTATTTTAACCCAGGCTCGATGTAATATAAAAAATCTATTCTCTACATTGAATTAATAAACAAATGGTATTGAAATTCGTGGGTTTTCTGGTGTTTTACTTTCCAATGGATTTCCTTATTTTTTGGCAAAAGTATTTTTGTTTTGCTTTTTTGTTGTGTATTTTGTAGCAAGGTGCGTGTTGTAACTATTTGTGTGTTCCAACATATATACCTTTGCATTAGTTGGTATTAGAGCATGTTTATGCTCTGAGATTAACATCTAATCTGCTTCTGTGAAGACAGGGTACAAAATACCTATTTGTGGTGGTTTCTCAGCCAAAGTGTTGGAAGTCAATTTGGGTTACAGAACTGTGTGGGGTCTATGGATGTTGGTAAGACACATACAACTTAGAGGAATGTCGATGCGAAGGAGAGGAGTAGGAAGGGGAGGTGCAGGAAATCGAGAATTGGAAAATTTGAGAAGAAGAATAGAGGAATTGGAAAATCGTAGGAATGGAGATGATGAAGTATACTTAGAGCCAGAAGAAGAAATCGAAGACGAATGGGATGGTGATGAAAGAGACCCAGCAGCTAGGATGATTTCGCATTTGAGTAACATGGGTAGTGCAAAGGTTGAGGTTTCATGTTATGATGGTAGTCTGATAGATAATGTTCTCATTGACTGGATTGGAGAACTCGAAAGATACTTCGAGTATGAAAATTTTCAGGATCTGAAACAGGTAAGATTTGTTGTTACGAAACTGAAAGGACATGCAACACTATGGTGGGATATGTTGCAGAAGGATAGAGTGAATAATCAACTAGAGAAAATCATAACTTGGAAGAAGATGGTTACCAAGATTAAAGAGAAATTTCTTCCCGTTGATTACCAACATAATTTGTTCCGACAAGTCCAGAACCTCAGACAAAGGGAGACATATGTTCACAAACACATTGAAGAGTTCTTTAGGTTGTCACTCAGAGTAGGCCTCAAAGAAACATAATTCCAATGAGTTGCAAGGTATGTAAATGGGTTGAAGTATTTGATTATAGATGAAATGAGCACACATTATTTCCGCATTGTTGATGAATCTTATCAAGTTTTCTTGAAGGTAGAAGAAAATATTGAGAGGAAAACACATCATAGAGGTTTTAAAGGACGAGGTAAAGCGAAGACTACTAAAGGCAATGAAAGGGAAGACGAATCTTCCAGTGGTCAAGGTGGCAGAGGAGGAAATGGCACTGATAGAGGCAGAGGATTCATAAGAGGAAAGGGTAGATATGTAATTACTTGTTATAACTATGGTGTGGAGGGACATAAGAAGTTTGAATGTCCAGAAAGGAAAACTTCAGGGAGAAGAGGAGAAACACAGGCACAAATCACACAGGTTGACAAAGCTTCAGTAGTTGGATAAAATGTGATTTTTCTTCAGTAAGAACAAGGTGAGAATTTGTTGTTCTGGAGAGTGTTTCTTAAATCTGAACAAAAAGAGGCAAAGGAACCAGAACAATGAAAGAAAGTTTTTAAAGCAAAATGTAAGGTTCAAGGAAAATGTTGCAAATTGATTATAGATAGAGGAAGCACATAAAATTTGGTATCCACCGAAGTCATGAACAAACTGAAATTGACAAGGTTGAACCATCTGAACCCTTATCGTGTTTCTTGGTTGAACTAGGGACAACAAGTAACTGTGACTGCACAATGTTTATTGAATTTTCAAATAGGGAGTTTTTAGGATCAGGTGTTATGTGACGTGATTGAGAGGGATGCATACTACATACTGTTGGGAATAACATGGTTGTTTGATCGACAAGTTCACCATGATGGTAAGGAAAACACATATGATTTCAAGAAAGATGGACAACGATATAAATTAACATTGATGTTGGAGGATACAATAGCAACAACAAGAAATTGTGCTGATATAAACACGAGTAGCAGCAGAATCATGCTATGTTCTTCTAAGGAATTTTTACAAGAAGAAAGAAAAGAAACATTATGTTTAGCAATGATTATGAAAGAAGTGAAAGGTGTAGAAAATCCAAATGTTGTATCAACGGAAATAAAGTTGTTGTTGGATGAATTCAAGGAGATTATTGTTAATGATATGTGAAAAGGATTGCCTCTAGTGAGAAATATTTCTCATCAAATTGATTTAATGCCTGGATCGATTTTACCTAATAAAGTGCCTTACAGGATGACTCAAGAAGAGAGTGAAGAGGTGAATAGAAAAATGCAAGAGTTGCTTGATAGAGGACTGATTCGAGAAATCCTAAGTCCTTGTGCAGTACCAACAGTGTTGACTCCAAAGAAAACAGGGGAATGGTGAATGTGTATTGATTCGCGTGCTATAAACAAGATCACTATCAAGTATCAGTTTCCATTACCTAGAGTGGATTGCCTGAGTGGTTCAGAATATTTTTGAAAAAAAATGATTTGAAGAGTGGTTACCACCATATTTGAGTCAGAGAAGGTGACAAATGGAAGACAACATTCAAGATGAAAGATTGACTGTTTGAATGGTTAGTAATGCCATTCGAGTTAACTAATGCACCCAGCACGTTCATGAGATTGATGAACGGAGTCTTGAATCCACTTTTGGGTAAGTTCGTGGTTGTATATTTGGATGATATAACCTGATTTTTAGCAAGAACAAAACATAGCATGTTCAACATGTGAGGGTAGTGTTACAACGCTTGAAAGAAGAGAAACTATTGATAAACATGAAGAAGTGTACATTCATGCAGTGAGATTTAGTGTACTTGGGTTTTGTGGTTTCGAAGGAAGGACTGAAAATGGATCTTGAGAAAGTGAAGGCTATCCTTAAATGGCCAACTCCAAGATGCACATTTGATGAGAGGAGTTTCCATGGATTGGCAGGATTTACAGTAAATTCATTAGGAACTTTAGCCAAATGTGTGCGCCTCTTACAAAATGTATGAAGAAAGGAGTGTTCCAGTGGACTGCAGTAGCAAAGAAGTCATTGGAATAATTGAAAAAGAGAGGAACAACGCGACCAATATTAGCATTACCAGATTTTAATAAAGTGTTTCAGGTTGATTGTGACGCTAGTGGAACATCAATTGGAGCAGTGATAAGTCAAGAGGTTAGACCCATTGCATTTTTCAGAGACAATTTGAACGAGTCTAGAAAGAATTACTATGTTTATGATCAATAATTTTATGCTATTGTGCAAGCTTTGAAGAAATGGCAACATTATCTATTGCCGAAGGAGTTTGTCTTATTCACGGATCACAAAGCTCTGCAGTACATTAACAACCAAGGTAAGTTAAATCAAAAGCATACTAAATGGGTGGAACTCTTGCAAAGTTACTCTTTTGTGTTGAAACACAGGTCTGGTAAGTCGAATAAGGTAGTTGATGCATTAAGTCGGAGGATAGTGTTACTCAATACCATGTTGGTAGAGGTGGTAAACTTGAACTATCTAAAGACATTGTATGAAGAAGATACAAATTTCTCAGAAGCTTGGAAGGCATGTAAGGAGCCTTAGAGTTTAGACAAAACACCATATCTAGACTACCATATTCAGGAGGGGTTTTTGTTTAAAAATCAACAGTTGTGTATTCTCGGAAGTTCCATACGACTGAATCTCATTAAAGAATTGCATAGTGGTGGTTTAGGAGGACATTTTGGCATTGATAAAACCTCATCCCTGGTGAAAGAGAGGTACTTTTGGACCAACATTAACAAGGATGTTTGAAATTTTGTGGAAGATTGCAGGATCTATCAACTAGTCAAAGGAAAATGTCAGAACATGGAACTCTATACTCCATTGCTAGTACCCAAGGGACCTTGGGAGGATATCAGTATGGATTTTGTCTTAGGATTGACTATGACTTGAAGAAAGCATGATTCAACAATGGTAGTTATTGATATATTTTACAAAATGGCACACTTCATAGAATGTAAAAAGACTAGTGATGCTAGTGAGGTAGCATCATTGTTTTTCCAAGCGATGGTTTAAGATTGCATGGACTGCCACAACGTATTACTTCATATTGTGATACCGAATTCCTTGGATATTTTTGGAGGACACTTTGGAAAAATTTAGGCTCTGATTTGTTATACAGTTCGACATATCATCCTCAAACAGACAATCAGACAGAAGAAGTGAACAAGAGTCTAGGAAATTTGTTGAGAAGTTTAAGTGGAGAGAATCCTAGTTAATGGGATTTGGCATTAGCCCAAGCTAAATTCACATATAATGATTCGGTGAACAGGTTTACGGGAAAGAGTCCATTTCATATTGTTTATGGACAGTCGCCAAAAGGTGTGGTAGATTTGGTTGTATTGTCGGATTTGGAAGGCAAGAAGAGTGTTGATGCAAATGATTTTGTGGACAGTATGCATGAATTACAAGAACATGTAAAGAAGAAAGTGCAGACCAACAATGACCGTTATAAACAAAGAGTATATTAGCATAGGAGACAAAAGGTATTTTAAGAGGGTGAGATGGTCATGGCTCACTTGAGGAAGGAGTGATTTCCTCGAGGCACATACAATAAACTCAAGTACAAAGAGATAGGTCCATGCTGAATTTTGAAAAAGATTTTTTATAATGCTTATCGGCTGGAACTTTCGGAGAAGTTTGACATATCTCCTACATTTAATGTCATTGACCTCTATGAGTTTCATGAAGGAGACAGAAGAGCAGATGAAGGTACCCTCATCGAATATGAACAACACCTACCAATTAAGCTAGAGGAGTAGATTGAAGAAATTCTTGCTACAAGAGTTGGTAAGAAGACTCGCTGGAAGGAGTATATGGAATATTTGATCAAGTGGAAGAGTCGAGGGGCAGATGATGCATCGTGGGTGACTGAAGATCAGTTAGCACGTGTGCATAACTCTTCACCTCAACAATGTTCTGCACATGAGCTGGAGCTCATGTTTTTCTTACTAGGGGTGTATGATGCAGGAGCATCATTGGGCTCGGACAATCTGCATCACCCAAAAATATTTTCATTCAGCAAATAGGAAATAAGTCGAATAAGGACTATGCTAGTGGTCCATTTTATTTAGTCAGTTTGTTGTAAATTCGAACTGTTGATTACTCCTGCAGCTACTCTTGCTATGTTGAAAACTCGTGCTGAAACACATGTTGAAACTGCCACGTATAGTGAAAATTTACAAGTGTCATGCTGAAACACATGTTGAAACTCATGCTGAAACTACCACATATAGAGAAATTTTACAAGTGTCATGTTGAAACTCGTGTTGAAACTCATGCTGAAACTTCCACGTATAGAGAAATTTTACAAGTGTCATGTTGAAACTCGTGCTGAAATTCATGTTGAAACTCCTGCGTATAGTGAAATTTTACAAGTGTCACGATATTTCTTTATTTGCAACACTGTGGTCGCATGCATTAAATTTTTCTATGCTGGTATGCATTCATGATGAGTCACAACTATCATTAGGTAAAAGAACTTGTGGCTAAAGGACAAAGCGTGACTTGAGGCCGAAAGGAAGTTGAATCAGTCCAAAAGATAGAGAGATAGTTTGGGTAACAGCTCATTCTTGTAGGGACGACAAATCGTTTTAGAGCCGAGGAGGAGTTTTAAAAATAAATGGAGCAGGATTTTGAAGGGGTTGGTGAACCACGAAGTAAGGAAATTGTAGAAGGTGGACTAGAGAGAAAGAATCCAGGTTGGGTGAGCACGCAAGAAGGGAGAAACAAAATCTCGGCCCATACACGCAATTCATTACCCTCTGGACGACTTCATAGTGGTTTTCAGCCACACAAGCATTAATTCAAGGTTGTCTTTTAACCCAAGCTCGATGTAATATAGAAAATATGTTCTCTGCATTGAATTAACAAACGAATGGTATTGAAATTCATGGGTTTGTTGGTGTTTTAGTTTTGAGTGGATTTCCTTATTATTTGGAAAAAATATTTATGTTTTGATTTTTCGTTGTGTATTTTGTCGTAGGGTGCATGTTGTAATTGTTTGTATGTTCTAGCATATATACCTTTGCATCAGTTAGTGTCAAGCTCAAAGTGGAAAGTGTGGTCTTTCCAAAAGTAAAAAAAAAAATTGAATAGGTGTTTTTTCATATTAATAATTATGTTCAATGATTTCTTGTTCCTTAAGCATACTCATTTTGTAAACTCAAAAGAGTTAAATTGACTATTTAGTAGTTATAAAATCTTAAATGAAAGATCTCCTCATATATAAGATTGGGGAGTGGGGGTAAGGAATATATTTAAGAAAACATATAAGAGTTGAAAGTTCAAAAATCTTAAAAGATAGATGGAAGGTAAAGGGAAATTACTTTGTTTGATTTGTTTTGACTATTTATTAGTTATAAAATCTTAAATGAAAGATCTCCTCATATGAGTGGGGTGAAGAATATATTAAAGAAAACATATAAAGAGTAAAGTTCAAAAATCTTAAAAGATAGATGGAAGGTCAAGGGAATGTTTGGTTAGTTTGGTTAAGTAGAAATTTATATAAATTTAAAAAGATTCTCATTTTTTAAGAAAGATATCTCGCAACTAAAACTAACATTGACATTGGGGCACTATTAGTATTTTAAATAATAAATCCTAAAAAGCTCTATTTAATTTTATGTAAGACTTTTTTGGTTTCCTATAAACTACTTCTTTATCTATATATTTACATACATTGCTAACCCGGTTTTGAGACATGGATGGCATTAAGATGTTTATAACTATCGTGTGCATCTAATAGAGCTATGGCATTGCATAAATTAATGGTTATTGACTATCCATGCTTTAATTTATATAATATTGTGTTTGTTCCATTTTATTACTTAGTTTATATTTACGTTTTCATTTTTCTATATTATTTTTGCATTTAAAATAATAAATAATAAAAACCATAAATCTTATAAAATGAATTTAAAAATTAGTATTGGAAATTAGAGGGTTTTTCAATAAAGGGTGGGAATCACATTATAAGGGTTTTATCTTGAGTTAAACTTTTTACTTTTCTCATCTTTTGATCCAACGTGGATAATGAAAATATCCTTCATGGTATTATGCTTATATAATTTTGTTAATCTTTAATAAAATTATTAGATTTTTTTTTTTGGAAAAAAAAAAGTTTTACCCTGAAAAACCTATGTGTTTGAATGAGAATCGAAAGCCCACGTCAATAAGTCATTTCTCGTAACTTTACAACAAAATTCTCAACTTGTATGTAGTTTTTCGATGCTTTTTGTAAAAGTGAAAATCGAATGACCAACTGCTGACATGACAAAGTTTGCAAAATTACTAGGAAAGCTATCAAGGAAGCCTCTAATAACTCCCTAAAAGCTATAAAAAATAATAATTACAAAGCACTAATTAAAATGAAAAATGAACTTTATGTGAATAGAAAGCAAGAAAAATGTTTAAACCTTTCTAATTTTAACCTAGACAATTCTACTAGAGACGAATTTTAATGTGAAGAGCTAAATGAAAAATATGGTTTCTATTCATACCTTAAAGCTCTTATGAATCCCCCAATGTTTTAGATAATGTCCTAACCCTTATTATAAAATAAGAGGTTTTTAGTTTGAATGGAATTGAATTTGGAGTTAAGAATCTAGAAAAATGGTAAGCTAAGGATGTTAAAGGTTATTAGGCATAAATCTTTAAAATTGTAGGCTATTTTCTTATCCCTTACATTCATAGACTTTTCAATATAAAAATCAAGCATGCTTTCCTTAAACCTTATATTGGAAGCCTCATTGTTCCTATTTTTAAAGTGGTGATAAAAATAGCCCCTCAAATTATAGAATCATTATGATTAGTCATCTTTTAACAATGTTATAAGGAATTATTATGAAAAAAAGATTAACTTATGGCCAGAAAGTCAAGGAAAAAGAGTTAAAGACGCGCTAGTTTTAGAAGCTAGCATCCAATCATGGACCACTTAATTACTCTTATTATTATTGTAGAGGAATGTCAAAATAATAAAACCAATCTCCTTTGTTGCTTGACTTTAAGAAAATTTTTGATACATTTCCTTGAAATAACCTATTGAAGATATTAGAAGATCTAAAGGTTCCTTTTGGGTTGAGAGCTACTTTGATAAAATTGTACAAAAAAGTAATTGTTAAATTCAAGAATAACAAGGGTTGGTTAGAAGAATTAATAGTAATATAGGGGTTAACGAAGGTTGTCCTTTATCCCTTCCCCTTTTTAGTATTTATATTGACAAGTTAGTGGCATGTTTGGAGGAAGCAAGTTGTGTTGGCACTACTTTGGTTGGGATATTCATCATCCTTCTTCTTTATGTTGACGATGTTATTATATTTGCAAGGTACCTCTCTAATCTTGACAAGAAATTGAGAATTCTCAAATATTTTTGTTCTAGCTCTGGTATGTCAATTTACACTAATTAAAAAAAGGTTAAGTTCATCAATTACCATAACATTAGTTACTCTAATTGTATGTATGACAATAAAACTCAGAAGAAGTTAATTCATACAAGTATCTTGGAGTTTACCTTCATTACAATCAACTATCTTGTAATTGACCTTCACCATAATTTCAACTTGAACTATAGTGTTGATAAAAGAATTAATGGAGGATGGAAAGCCTATTTTGATCTTGAATCAATTATAAAGCAACAGAATTGAGGTTTTGGAAAAAAATGAAAGCCCCCTTTTGACACACTTATTTCCAGTTATCTTAAATGGATGTGAAGTTTGAGGTTGTGAAATTTTTAGAGGAACTTGGAGCAAAACCGAACAAATCTAGAATCATTGCACAATCTAAATCATTTTATAATCCATAATCTTAAAATTAAAAGCAATACACTGTATCCAATCCTCTTCTTAGAGACTAGGTCTCCACCCATTGAAAATAAGGCTATGATTAAGTACCTAATGTACAAGCACAAGATAAATAACATGAAGGGTAAGTGACTTCTTAACATTGATTTGGATTCTAGTGAAATCCACTTGAAACTTAAGAAAAGATGGCATAAAGATGTTGATTCTTGATGAAACCATTAAATTTAATAATATATTGATAAAAATCTTTCTTTTCCATCTTAAAATGTGTTTATGTCCATCTTAAAATGTGTTTATGTTGTGTTGACAAATATATTATTAATGCTTAAGAAAGATACATAGCCTCCAATCTATCATGACATGTTTAATGTGAAATTGCTTAAGAAAGATACATAGCTTCCAACCTATCATGAAATGTTTAATGTGGAATTGTGTTCTCATATCCACAAGTTTCCAGGAGTCTAATGGAAATATATGGAAAAAGTTGACATTTATATGAGCATATTCTATATCTTTATATGATTTCATGTAATGTGTTATTTAGAAGCTATAATATTAGCTTTTTTATCATTTAAATCAATTTTTTTTAATTATTTTATTTTTTAATTATTAAAATTTATTTTTGTTATCAAATTATTTTATTATTATTATTATTTTAAATTAATTATTATTATTATTATTTTATTTTTTATCATTTAATTAAAAAAAAATTATGTGCTTAGTTGTTGTGGCAATGCTTTTTTAATTGCTTCTATGTTTTGACAATGAAGTGTAGATATATTAATGTTAGTTATAATGGTTTGGCAAAGGAATAAAAGTGTTAAATTACAGTTTTGTTTTTTTCTTCTTTTTCGCATCAATAATGTTAAATTTTGTTTTTTTAATGATCCAAATTTATATTAATTACATTTTTTATTTTTTTTTTGGGATCAATAATGTTAAATTTTGTTTTTTTTAATGATCTAAATTTATGTTAATTCATGTTTGTTGATAATATAAAAATAGATTCACAAGGGTGGTTGGCGGGTGTGGGGTTATCTATAATATTGAAGGGAAAAAATAAATTGAATTCACATGAGGATATAGACCTCAATCAATAATGAATCACAAGTTTTAGCTATATACTATAGAGGCCCCATAATTCTAAAAAACAATGGGGTTCGACAAGCAATGGTGGTGGGAGACTTCACATTAATAATACGATCATTACATCTTAAAAAATTTCAAAGAACCTCAAATTGAGCAGGTTTGTCCAATGAATTTTATGACAAACACAAGACTTTGAGAGCATTGAGTTTTATCACATCCTCTAAGGACAAAATAAGTTTGTCAATGTGCATGAAAACAAGGGGACGATATTAGCAAAACAGAATGTGTGACTTAAATGAGGGGATTGTCAATCTATCACCCCCATGATGTGTTTTATCATAATGGAGAGTGCACCTCAATCAAACATGTGGAAAGTCATGCATTTTTTATAGAATGGAGATTTATTGCATAGGCATCCACCCATTCAACCATGCTCAAGGCTATGTTACAAGCAATTATGTATGGTGCGATAATGGTGGCTATGGATATGTGTGGGTTAATTCCTTCTGCAATTGGGGTTTGGAATGATTTACTCACCATTACTCTCGAAAATGGTCCTTGTAGGCAACAAAGGAGTTGGAATATTTGGATTGTAGTTGGCCCTCAACCTAGATTACATGTCTCCACTCCAAAACTATGCGACTTAGATTCCAAATGTCAGTACTAGTGTGACTAGTGGGAGGATATAGCTTGGAGGGATGTTGGAAATGATACCAAAACCTTAAGTTGTGGTCACAAGTGTGAGCTATGGAAATTGGATGGCTTATTGGGTGTATACCCCCCTAGGAATTTGGCAAGTGGGTACAATCCAATGGCTCACTGCCACTGCATGTGAGGTTATTGTATCTTATGTGAGTTGAGTGAGGTCAAGCATGAACTAAGGGTCAAGGAACTGTGAGAAAGAAATGATAAAATCCCAATGTAATGTTATGAATTGGAAAACCCATTGGGATAGGTGCAAGGATGAATTTGCAAGCCTAATGCAAAAGGAGAACAATGCCAAGGACACTTATGCAATTGATTCAACTAAGCACATATTGGAAATTTAGGATTGGTAAAAATAAATGGAAGCCTTCATGGGGATCCACTAAACACAAAACCTAGAGCTTAACAAGAAGGTAAGATCTCTACAACTATAGTTAGAAAGAATTGTGGTCCACCTCGTCCTACCCCCAAAAATATTTGTATCAACTCCTCCTCTTGATCCTTCTAGTTCTAATATGGATCCCTCCCTTGGTGGCCTTTCTATGGCATCAAATGACAACGAGAGATTGCTACACACTTGAGACCTAGACATGGTGGCATTTATATGGCCTCAAATAACAACGAGAGATTTATACAAACTTGAGACTTAGACATGGTGGATGGCACATGTGATGTCTACTTTGCTATCAAATTTAGAAAGAGAAATGCAAAGATGAAGATGGAGTAGAGCCATAGGATCACATGCCTATTGAATGTTATCATGGGTAAGAAAATTAGTAATTTCTTTGTCTCATTTTATTATGTATTGTAGAGTTGTTCACTGGTTGCAACAATATGTAAGGCAATGTACTTGCCAAGTCTTTAGAGGTTGGAATAAGAATATTAGACAATATAGGAAAATAGATATA
>SNQJ01S0037553.1:14826-30005 GCA_010110895.2 Picea sitchensis | reverse complement strand
TGTTGTTGTGGATTAATAATGTTAAATTTTGTTTTTTTAATGATCTAAATTTATGTTAATTCATGTTTGTTGATAATATAAAAATAGATTCACAAGGGTGGTTGGCGGGTGTGGGGTTATTTATAATATTGAAGGGAAAAAATAATTTGAATTCACATGAGGATATAGACCTCAATCAATAATGAATCACAAGTTTTAGCTATATACTATAGAGGCCCCATAATTCTAAAAAACAATGGGATTTGACAAGCAATAGTGGTGGGAGACTTCACATTAATAATGCAATCATTACATCTTAAAAAATTTCAAAGAACCTCAAATTGAGCAGGTTTGTCCAATGAATTTTATGACAAACACAAGACTTTGAGAGCATTGAGTTTTATCACATCCTCTAAGGACAAAATAAGTTTGTCAATGTGCATGAAGACAAGGGGACGTTATTAGCAAAAGGGAATGTGTGACTTAAATGAGGGGATTGTCAATCTACCACCCCCATGATGTGTTTTATCATAATGGAGAGTGCACCTCAATCAAACATGTGGAATGTCATGCATTTTTTATAGAATGGAGATTTATTGCATAAGCATCCACCCATTCAACCATGCTCAAGGCTATGTTACAAGCAATTATGTATGGTGCGATAATGGTGGCTATGGATGTGTGTGGGTTAATTCCTTCTGCAATTGGGGTTTGGAATGATTCACTCACCATTACTCTCAAAAATGGTCCTTGTAGACAACAAAGGAGTTGGAATATTTGGATTGTAGTTGGCCCTCAGCCTAGATTACATGTCTCCACTCCAAAACTATGTGACTTAGATTCCAAATGTCAGTACTAGTGTGACTAGTGGGAGCATATAGCTTGGAGGGATGTTGGAAATGATACCAAAACCTTAGGTTGTGGTCACAAGTGTGAGCTATGGAAATTGGATGGATTATTGGGTGTATACCCCCCTAGGAATTTGGCAAGTGGGTACAATCCAATGGTTCACTGCCACTGCATGTGAGGTTATTGTATCTTATGTGAGTTGAGTGAGGTCAAGCATGAACTAAGGGTCAAGGAATTGTGAGAAAGAAATGATAAAATCCCAATTTAATGTTATGAATTGGAAAACCCATTTGGATAGGTGCAAGAATGAATTTGCAAGCCTAATGCGAAAGGAGAACAATGCCAAGAACACTTATGCAATTGATTCAACTAAGCACATATTGGAAATTTAGGACTGGGAAAAATAAATGGAAGCCTTCATGGGGATCCACTAAACACAAAACCTAGAGCTTAACAAGAAGGTAAGATCTCTACAACTATAGTTAGAAAGAATTGTGGTCCACCTCGTCCTACCCCCAAAAATATTTGTATCAACTCCTCCTCTTGATCCTTCTAGTTCTAATATGGATCCCTCCCTTGGTGGCCTTTCTATGGCATCAAATGACAACGAGAGATTGCTACACACTTGAGACCTAGACATGGTGGCATTTATATGGCCTCAAATAACAACGAGAGATTTATACAAACTTGAGACTTAGACATGGTGGATGGCACATGTGATGTCTACTTTGCTATCAAATTTAGAAAGAGAAATGCAAAGATGAAGATGGAGTAGAGCCATAGGATCACATGCCTATTGAATGTTATCATGGGTAAGAAAATTAGTAATTTCTTTGTCTCATTTTATTATGTATTGTAGAGTTGTTCACTGGTTGCAACAATATGTAAGGCAATGTACTTGCCAAGTCTTTAGAGGTTGGAATAAGAATATTAGACAATATAGGAAAATAGATATACCTGCCTTCATTTTGGACATTTGGCCTTTCCCACTTTTACTATTTTTTGTATTACACAACTATCTAATTCGATTGTAGGATTTTATAATATAAATGAAATATGTTATTATTACCACCTTGTTATGCTTAGGTTCATTGCAAATGATTGTCACAATAATAAAACAAGTTTCCTATTTTGTTTCATTCAATTTAGAAAATATTTTGACACAATGTTGAGGACTAACCTTTAGAATAGATTAGAAGAGTTAAAAGTTCATTTCGGACTGAGAGTTGATGTGATAAGGTTGTACAAGAACATTATTTCCAAGTTAAGGAACATTAAGGGTTGGTCGGAAGAAATTAATCATAATATAGGAGTTAAGCAAGGTTGTCCCTTGTCCCCTACCCTTTTTGGCATATACATCAACAAGTCAGGGTGTTGTTTGGAAGAAGCAGGTTGTGTCAGCCCAACTCTAGCTAGTATATTCATCATCCTTCTTCTTTGCTTTGATGGTATTGTTCTTATGGTGAGGAGTCCCTATGATATCAACAAGCAACTAAAAAATATCAAGGATTTATGCTCTAGTATGGGTATGACTATTAACACTAACAACCATCTAGATGGAAAAGGTATGTCGATGATACCAATGTCAAGTGGCCTCATGGTAATGAAGAACTGAACAAATTCTTCGAATACCTCAATGGAATTTCTGAAGACATAAAATTTACCATGGAACTAGAAGAAAATGAAAGTATTCCTTTCCTATATGTACTAGTCACCAGGAAACATGATGGAACACTCGGTCACAAAGTATTCAGAAAGAAAACTCACACAGATAGCTACATGCATGCAAACTCTCACCGCCACCCTTCTTAGAATATATGGATTCTTAATACCCTAGCCACAAGGGAAGCAAGAATATCTGACAAGGAACATCTTGAACAAGAGATAGAGCACCTAACCAAGTTTTTTAGAAGAATAGGCCACCAAGATAAGGACATAAATAATGCAATGAAAAAGAAAGAGAAAAGGACTCGACCTCATAACAATCCAACCACCATCATGAAGGCATACCTTCCCTACATTAGTGGGGTCACATACAAGATTGTTGAGGTCTTGAAAAGAAAGGAAATCACAACTTCCTTCAAACCCCAGATAACTGTCAGATAAAGAATGAGATCCATAAAATACCCCACTGACCATTGTCATGGGAAAGGCATCTACAAGATCTCTTGTTCTTGTGGAAAATGCTACATTGGTGAAACTAGACGATCATTCCAAGTAAGGATTAAGGAACATGAAGCAAACATCAGAAATGTCGTATTCACACCTCCGCCTTAGTAGAACACTCTCTCAAAGCTAAGCATTATGTGTGCCTTGAAGACACAAAAATCTAGGCTAAAGAAGACCACTACTACAAAAGACGCTTCAGAGAGGCCCTTGAAAGAATCAAGCATACAACCAATATGAACAAAGATGGCAACCTAGAGGTAAGCAACAATTGGCTTCCCTTGATAAATCAACTAAAGAGTCCTAGAAGATGAGGTATGCACAATCAGGTCTAACGTTTCCCCCCTCTCCTCTCTCTATTTCTCTTTGTAGTGGTTCTTTGATTTACGGGTCCCTTTAGTTTATTTTCCCTAGCATGGAATTAGTACTTAGTCCACCCTCATTTTACTAAATATTGAAAATAACCTAGTTTAACAACTCCCCAAGTTCTCTATTTAATTCATTAATCTCATTAGACTTAACAATATAACATTCTTTTTGCCTCACGGCTGGTACTACTCAAGTCAGTTCTACAAGCTCTACCCACTTATCTCTTCACCGCCTTGGCTGCTCCCAAAAAAATCATCAGAGCCATTAGAAACCTTCAGCGCAACTTTCTTTGGCATGGTCATCAACCCAACAAGAAATGGGCACTAGTCAATTGGGATAGACTTTGCATGCCAAAAAGTCAAGGAGGACTGGGACTCCGGGATCCAGGGAAACTTAATCAAGTAATGGGAGCTAAAATCTGGTGGAGATGGCTAAAAACTCCAACGGCTGCCTGGGCACAATTGTGGAAACAAAAGTACGCCCCCCTCACGCCGGAGGACCAGCTAATCTGACACAACAACCGAATACATGGCTCCAACATCTGGAACACAGCTTGGCAGAATCGCACACTAGTACAGAATCATGCCTTCTGGGAAATAAGAGAAGGGGGGAGTGCCCTGTTCTAGCAAGACTCCTAGAAATAACTCAAACCATTGGACGCAATGGAGGAGCTATCCGATCTCAAAAGAGCTCTCTACCAGAACACATCCCTAAAGGTTAAGGACCTCTGGAAACCACAAACACAGCAGCAGTGCTGGCGCCAATGGAAGATCTCACATCGAGAGCTCGGGATCTCGAAAAATCTTAATCTACAGAGCTGGCAATCTCAAGCCATGCGCAGGAAAATACCCTCCAGAGAGGGACCAGACATCCTGAGGTGGGGATACTCCACAGCTGGCATCTTCACTATCAAGGAAGCTTATTTACTACAGGGAAATCACCAGGGACAACAAAAGGAGCACATTTGGAGTAAAGTCTGGAATCCCGCTCTCTGGCCTAAGGTCTCCACCTTCCTGTGGCTTGTGGTGCACAATAGAACCTTAACGCGGGACAATCTAAGGAAGAGAGGCTTCATCGGACCATCCCTTTGCATTCTATGCTATCAACAGGAGGAAACTAAAGAACACCTCTTTAACGGGTGTCACTACAGCCAACAGATATGGGACCAAGGAGCACAAATAATGCATAAATCCAACCAGAATCGGAGCAGCATCAATGACACAATCGAGAATTGGGATCGAAGTACCTATAATAACCCCATACTAAATCTCATCTGGCAACTTCTGCCGGGATTTATTCTTTGGCAAATTTGGAAGGAAAGAAACAAGAGAATATTCCACTCCCAATCTTCCCTGCCAGAGACCACATGGGAAAAAATCAGATCCATAATCAAAGAAACAATCAGGAGTAAGTCCTGGACAGCGGAAGATCTTCAATGCAACCCAGAGGAACAATGCATTCTTCAAAGCTGGCAGCCCATACTAAATCATCAACCGGGACCAAGGAGTCATAAGGGTCCACCGACCAGTCCAACCAGTTGGACTCCCCCTCCGACATATTTCATCAAAGTAAATTTTGATGGAGCCTCCAAAGGCAATCCAGGAGCAGCAGGATATGGGGCAGTGCTCAGAAATTCCAACGGTGAAATCCTCAGTCTGGATGCGGGATTCCTAGGCGACACAACCAACAACGTAGCTGAGCTAACAGGTCTACTACGAGGCCTCCAATCAGCCATGGACAAAGGCTACCAAAGGATAATCTTAGAGGGGGACTCGCAAGTCATCATAAGAATAACCACCAAGATTCTCCACGGATGCAACCCTGCCAAAATCTCACCAAGCTGGAGACTCTATGGTCTGCTCGAAGACTTCAGCCACCTCCTCCAACCCCACCTCAACATCACTACCTCCCATGTGAAACGGGACACAAACAAGGTTGCGGACTGCCTAGCAAATGAAGCAGTCGAAACGTGAGTGGAACACTTTTGTTGGGAAGCCCACATCTCACCAGATCCAGAGATCTTCACTCAGTGCCAAGCCTTGGCCACCAAAGACCTTCAACCCCCGGATCGGGTGACACGACGCGCAATTGTGCCACGTGGGCGCCGGCCGGGACGCGGTATTAATGCATCTACCGGCCCACATCCCCTCCAAATTTAACTTGCCATGGATAGGAGCAGGCGCATTCATACGACGAGGCCCCTCGCGCGAGGGAGGAGTACCAGCCAACAACACACTAACCAACAGGCTTTAATGGCCATGGCGGTCATGTTAGCTTTAATCCTTATTGCCCAGGTTGATAGAGCAAAGAGCCGAGTATTCTCTACAGCCTTCGCTCCACTGGAACAATAGAATTGCCGCAGCCTCTTCTCCAATTCATTAGAACTGTGGCAACACCTTGTGAATTCGCTAGTGTTTCGAAGCCAAGCGACCTGTCGGGAAAGCACTCTGACACTCCACCAGACCTCCACCATGCCCAGACTGCGAGGGACGTCGCGCAGGGGAGCTGCATGGTACACGGTGGAATCTCGGTGACAGAGGAAAAAGAATTTTGAGAAAGCCATAACAATGGCAGCCCGACGAAGGGAAAAGACACCACGAATGCCTCCAATGGCATACGTGGAGGAAGTTATCCCGGAAGAAGGCATAGAGAATGTTCCCGAGCATATGTTGTTCACAGTGCCGAACAACTGGAACCCGCCTTCGGAATTTGGTTCAGATCGTAAGCCTCCTCCTGCACGCATTTTGCCCGGTCTCAACGCTACCATCCTAGAGGAGCCGTACCCCACTTGCTACATCGAAGAGGAGGTTCCTCCTGCACCACCCATGGAAGCGGCGCTGCAATCACATAATCCACAGATGCACATGCAACAGGAAGCAGCTGCACCCACCCCCACGGAGTCAAGTGACGACCACAGCCAGGAGCAACCTTTCTTAGCCAATTTGGGGTGCCTCAATCTCATTTTTGAGGTGAGGAGCCTGCTGGATGACTAGATCTTTCGCCTCGCGCGAATTGACCAGAGACTCAACATGCTCTTCGCGACTCACTCCAGGACTCTTCCAAAGAGACAATGCCCAACTTGCGCGAGGGCCTATGCGTTCCCAGCAGGATGGCGACAGCACGAGGATGAGGACAAGCACGCAGGTTCAAAGGTTAAATGATGCTCAGAACTAGAATTTGATTTTTTGCTATAATCTTGGCTTTGTGCCAGTTAGTTCTCAATTTCCTTAGAACTAGTTCATGACTTCCAGTTCCATCTTTATGACTGATAGTCCTGGTTTCCTTCGGGCAGGACGATGCAATGTTAATTTTGTTAATTTTGTGCATGGGGCAACACATGGCAAGGGATGCCCAATTGTCCCGGTTTCCTGTTTAGGCGGGACAGCTGGCATCACAGAATGCTACAGTGTTTTGCTTATGGTAATATAACAGGTTCCACCTTTTTATTTAAAAAAAAAAAACAATATAACATTCTTTAAATTACATATTAAACCCCAGTCTATTTAATACTTTAGGTTAGCTTTGCTTATGATAATATATTCATATACACTATAACCTAAGGCTTCAATTTACTATTCTTAACACCATATGCATTAATTATATTATTATTTATATATACTATGTACCTTATAAATCTTATGCATTAATAGTATCGTTATTACTTATTACATATATCCATGACCTATTACTTAATATTACTTACTTAATGTCTCATTAATTACTTATTACTTATTAATTTATGTATTACTTATTAATTAACGTTAATTATTACTTATTAATATATATTAATTATTAACATATACTCCTTATTAATATTACTTATTAATTGATATTACCTACTACTAATTAAGTTACTAAACCTATTTAAGTATACTAACACTCTAATTGCCATTTAAATATAGTATTCAATACTATAAATAATATATATATCAAATATTTATTATCTCATCATGGGTGTAGAGTTTCATTTTAAGTTTTTAATAGTGTTTTTAGGGTTTTTTCGTTTTAGGTTTTCAAATTTAGCTGACAAGATTAGTTTTAAAATTGTCCCGCATCTTATATTTATAATGAAGATTCACAATTCTCATATCAACGATTGATCCTGAAGATGAATCTAGTTTGAGGATTCGAAACATCGATGAGAGAATGGCTTCAACTATGGGTAATCTGAAAAACCTTTCTGAAAACACTAACAAAACAATGGTTATGTTAATTAAATCCAAAAATATCACTTATGTTATATCTGTGTATGACAACAAGAACTCGGGGGAAGTGGCTTCATACAAATATCTCGAATGATCTCCATCACAAACTTAATTGGAACTATAGTTGTCGAGCGAATTATATAATAGTAATTCGATACATCAATTGTCTATCTGGGTTTGTATACTTGTGAAGCAAAAAGAAAAATATATGCAAAACAAAGCTCAAAGACACACCATTCCAATAAACTATGAAATAACTTAATATAATTTCTGATCTAACAGTGGACATTCTAAGGTCGAATTGCAAGTTGGATATAGGTTTTTATATCCAACAGTACTCTGTTGGATCCACTATGTTAGCCAGATTGACAATAATTAACTTGAAATAAAAAAGCACAATAAAAAAAATACTAATGCATGTGATCAAGGTAATTGTCATGGACAACTTGTCAATAAGTGAAGTGTGGCAATCGTCAATTGCAACGATCTACAACTCTGGACAATTCTTATCTAGAGAATCACCAACTAGATCGTCAACAATCAAGCATGAAGCTCCATGTTCACAGCATTCACTAAACTATAACATAAATGAAGTTACATATAAATTAATTGAGTTCACTACATAATTCTAATCAGACTGTCCACATGAATTGAACTTAACGAATTAATGCAAATAACGAAACTATAATTAGCTCTGATGTAAAAAATAAATAAATAAAACAATTGGGTGCTACTTCTGAGATGAAGGGGGCCCTGCCTTCTCTCAAAAGTATGTCTATTAATCACTTACAAACTCAACAACTCAACAATTAATTGTGCATCAACCAATCTTTATATTCAAAAATTAATGGAGTACATGGATGCTTGAACAAAGTGTGCTCTACCTCTTTAACGCTATATCAATCTATCAAATCCTATGTTTGGGCATGATTGCCTCTAATATTTATACAATGAAATTCAAATTAAAGATTGTCGGCCCCTGAACTTACAATCCCATGTAATCCACTAAAGATATTTTAGACATTATATTTTTAGTTTCAAAGAAATCAATTGAACCAATAGATGTCATATAAGTAAATTTGTTATGATTTCATGACTGCAGGCATGAATTCGTAACCATATCGTAGGCGCTATAGGAATAGATTGGATAGTTGACCAACAATAGTGTTTCTATGGTTGGAGTGTTGGCTTATTTGGATAATGGATATCCATGTGTACTTGATGTTCTTGAGAACCCATATCTTTGAATCAGTTGGAACGGGTGGCAAATATATCAACCATCAAAATGATTGCAGGACCTGTTCAACATACTACAAGAATGTTCCAATAATGTCATTTGAGTAATTAGCATATCTCATTAATTAAACAAACAAAAATGAAATACTTAGGCTTAAATGATTACCTTTGAACCAAGAATGTGTTTTGGAGACAAAATGGTGAAAGATATATCATTATAGGGTAATAAGGTGGAAAATGGACAGGTAAATGACAAGATGAGGTCCTATAAATTGTACCAAAACACATCAAAACCAAGACCCTACAATAGCATTGAGAAAAGGATAAATGGAGGGTGGAAAGCTTATTATGGACTTGAAAAAAATTGTAAATCAATATACCTTTGGTTATGGGATAAGAAGAAACTCATCTTCAAGACTCTCTTCACTCTTGTTATTTCATATGGTTGTGAAGTTTGGGGCTGCAACATCTCTAGAGAATCATGGAGAAAAATACCGCAAATCCAAAAGTGTTTTATAACATATAATCTCAAAATTAAAGTAAATACAATCCATCCTATCCTCCTCATAGAAGTGATCATTTCTCCCATTGAAAGCACGACTATGACTAAGTACGTAATGCACAAGAACAAGATAAGCAACATGGAAGACAAGAGGATTACTAAGATTTCTTCAAACTATAGTCAAAACCACCTATGGCTTAAGGAGGGTTGGCATAAATATGTCAAGTCCTAGATAAATCATTGGGGAATCAAGGAAGAGGTCACTCCATAGAATAACGATAATATCAAAACATTATTACATCTACATTTAAGGAGAAATTGTGGTGCAATAAATAATTAGAGGATAAAAGAAAATCAAGGTACTATAAGGATGTTATCAACCCTAATATAGAAGATCAAAAGTATCTCTATTTTGACAAGGATGTTATCAACCCTAATATAGAAGATCAAAAGTATCTCTATTTTGACAAGGATGTTAGCAACCCTAATATAGAAGATCAAAAGTATCTCGAGGTGGAAGGTAAGATTAACGACCAACCTATTGCTAATTTAATTGACTTGGGATCTAATCATAGTTATCTAGATCCTTATATGGTGGAAACATTCCAATTTCCAAGAAGCAAGCTTCAAAAACCTTGGTTGGTGCAGTTAGTTATAGGAGCAAAGAGGAAAATTAATGAGATGGTTAAGGCATGTCCAATGAAGATGAATGGACTATGCATAAAAGTTGATTTGAATATTATACCTTTGTGCTCGTATGATTGCCTCATTGGTATGGATTGGTTGGATGAGCACCATGTTGTCCTGGATTGTTACAATAAGGCATTCACTTGTTTGGATGGGGAAGGGAACTTGAGATCAGTTCAAGGAATTCCAAGAGTTGTGACTATCAGATAAGTTTCAACGTTGTAGCTGAAGAAAATCTATAGGAAAGGATTTCAAGTATTCACAGTGCACATGGAAGAGGCACCTAAGGATAAAGTGCCAATTACGAAAGACTATGTAGTATTGAAAGAGTTTGAGGATGTCTTTAAAGAGATATCAGGATTGCCTCTTAAAAGAGATATCGATTTCTCTATAAATCTGATGCCAGGAGAAACACCTGTATCCAAGACTCCTTATAGGATGAGTACCCTAGAGTTGAAGGAGTTGCAGATGCAACTTGAAGAGATTCTGAAGAAGGGGTATATACGCCCAAGTGTGTCACCTAGGGGTGCACCAGTTTTGTTCGTGAAGAAGAAGGATGGTACGTTGAGACCGTGTATCAACTTCAGGCATTTGAACAATGTAAAAGTGAAGAACAAGTATCCTTTTCCAAGGATAGATGATCTGTTTGATCAGCTAAGGGGCACAAGGATATTTTCCAAGAGGTTGTCAAATGCACAAGTTGTCTTCATGTGTTTAATGAATGCAGTTTTCAAAGAGTACTTGGATAAGTTCATCATTGTATTTTTGGATAACATTTTTATTTACTCGAAGTTTGAGGAAGAGCATGAGCAACACTTGAGGATGGTGTTGCAGGTTTTGAGGGAGAATCAAATTTATGCAAAGTTGAGCAAGTGTTCATTTTATTAGCGACATATTCATTACTTGGGTCATATCATTTCAGAGGAAGGAACAATTGTGGACTCAGCGAAGATAAAATCCATTGAGGAATGGCCAACACCAAGACATGTCGCATAAGTGAGATACTTTATGGGACTAGTAGGGTACTATAGAAGGTTTATTGAAGGATTCTCAAAGATTGTGCATCCAATCACATCCCTGCAAAAGAAAGGTGCATGATTTGAGTGGAATCTAAATTGTGCAAGGAGCTTTCAACACTCAAAGAGTTTGTTAACAAGTGCGCCAATTTTGAGAATTGTCGATCCTGATGTAGACTTTATTATGTGCATGGATGCATGCAAGAAAGGACTCGGTGGAGTCCTAAGTCAGAATGGACATGTGGTGTGCTATGAGTCAAGGAAGTTGAAAGAACATGAAAGGCTCTATGCTACTCATGATTTACAATTGGTAGCCATAGTGCATGCTTTGAAGATGTGGCGACATTATCTCATGGGTTAAAGATTTGAGCTGAGAATAGACCATTGTGGTCTGAAGTATCTGTTTGGACAACCAAGTTTAAATGCTAGGCAAATCAGGTGGTTAGAGTTCCTCAATGAGTACGACTTTGACATAAATCATATCAAAGGAAAAGAGAACAAGGTGGCTAACGCACTCAGCGGGAGGGTGCATCAGATTCATGCTACAACCATTAACATGTACCAGACAGATTTGTGCGACAAAATTTTGGAAGTTTCCAAATCATATCTACGTTATATGGATATAAGTGTGACTTTACAACAAGGTATGTCGCAGCCAAAGTTTGAAGGTTATGAGTTAAGAGAGGATGGGATCATCATGTATAGATGTAGGGTCTATGTGCCGAATGATCAAAATTTGAAAAGCTTGATATTGTCAGAGACGCATAAGGTTCTTTATGTTGGAAATCGAGGTTACCAGAAGACAATTGTCGTAGTCAAGAAGTAATACTTTTGGCAAGGTATGAAAAAGGAGGTTGCGGATTTTACTACGAGATGTCTTGAATGTCATAAGGTCAAGACTGAGCACATACATCCAACTGATTTGTTGCAGCCTTTTCCCATTCCTAAGTGGAAGTGGGAAGTTGTGACAATGGATTTCATAACTAAGTTTCCTAGAACTACTAAGAAACATGATTCTATTATGGTGGTGGTGGAAAAACTTACTAAAGCTGCCTATTTTATTCTAGTGAAGTCAACACACAAGGAAGTTGACATTGTTGAGATATACATGCGAGAAATTTCCAAGATTCATGGTGTACCTAAGACAATTGTGTGTGACATAGATTCCAATTTCACCTCGAAATTTTGGAAAGGGATATTTAAGGGATTTGGAACAAGTCTGAACTTTAGCACAACATATCACCCCAAGTCAGATGGTCAAATAGAGAGGGTAAATCAGGTGATTGAAGATATGATCAGGATGTATGTGTTGGATAAGCCATGAAAAAGGGAATACTACCTTCACTTGGTAGAGTTTTCTTACAACAATGGGTATCAAACATCTTTAAAGATGAGCCCATTTGAGGCACTTTATGGTAGAAAGTGCAACACACCAATGAGTTGGGACAACTCAACAGACCACGCAGTAGTTGGAGAAAATATGCTCCAAGAAATGGAGGAGCATATGGTAAAGATAAGGCATAAACTAAAGGTTGTCGAAGACAAGAAGAAAATCTACGCAGATAAAGGCAGAACCCACAGGGATTTTTAAGTGGGTGATCACGTGTTTTTGAAAGTGAAGGCCACGCGTAGTTCCTTGAAGTTGGGAAAGTGTTATAGGTTAGCAGCGCGCTATTGTGGGCCACTTGAAATCCTTGAAATGATTGGTCATATCACTTATATGCTTGCAGTTCCTGCATCCTTGTGTATTTTTCATGTTTTCCATGTGTCATTGCTTAAGAAGTATGTACCTAATGCTAATCATATTACTGATTGGAATGCGATTCAGGTGGAGCCAAAAGGCGAATTTCAAGTGCGATCGGTTTGCATATTGGATTGAAAAATCAAGCAGCTCCATAATCAAGTCATGGAGTTGGTAAAGGTCCAATGGACCTGGTATAGTCATGAGGATGCAACTTGGGAGCACGAGGATGCTATGCGAGCAGAGTATCCTCATATTTTTGAAGATTTTTGAAATTTCGCATTTTAAATTATACACAATAGCTTGTTCCCATCGATTGATGGTTCGAGTAATAACTCATGTTAAAATCCCTTGTTTGTAAATTCAAATCCGAGGGTCTACTTCTATTACGCGTTCTCCATAGAATGCTCGAGGGGAAAACCATGTCTCACACAAACCAAAGTAAACTCGAATAGATATCGGACAACCTATTTCCATTCCATGATTGGCCCACTCTTACTCTTAGGACTAGTATGTACATGTGTATATGATGCACTGAGGAGAGTGCATACATTAGGGGGAGAGGATTGTAATGTCCTTGATCCAGAACCCTATGTAATTGTACATATAGGTTGGTGAACCGATTGGTACCAAGTGTACATGTATGAACATTTAGGCTGGTGAGCCATTGGCATTAAGTTTTGATGTTGTGCGCATCATAGTAGTGCTCGAAAAAGTGCTATCAAAGACAAGGTGTGCACATTTTATGTGTTCCACACACCTGGGAAAGTGCACACATTGAACCATGTTGCGCGCACTTGGGTAAGTGTGTGGTAATGACATGGAAGTGCACAGAGTTGAGATGTGTGTGTGTGTGTGTCTGTGCATATGTTTTGAGACCAAAGAGCCTATGTGATTATGAGGCTGGTGAGCCTAGATGCAGATAGGCCAGTGCGCCTATCCATGTAAATATAATCATGATTATTAATATAATATGCATCATTGTGCGCAGATAGACTTAGACGAAAAGAGATGGGGGGACAACTCCACTAAAAAAAGGGAAAAGGGGGGTGAGTCGTAAGTCTTGGGGAATATTTTAATAATATTTCTGGAAAATTGTAATGTGGATATGTTTTATCCTAAGTTACCAAGGGTAGGGAATGGGTCACCAAGTGGCTTAAAGCTACTTTTGAAGGTGACAAGTGTCAATTGGAAGACATGCAATATATATTGTTTGCCTTAGTGTATTTTTGGGCATTATGATGATTATTATTGCATGAGATGATTATGGAGAGAGGGATTCAAAGAGAATTCATGTTGCAGGATCTCGAGAGCAGAAGGGGGTTGGACAGTATGGAAAATACGATTATTACCTTATCTACGCAGAGAAGCTTGGAAGGAGTTGAGGGGTTGTAACCAATGTTTTATTATTAAGGAAACACGATGAAGGAGCGTGAGTAGTCTCTCTGGGTGAGAGATTGGTTGTTGTGAAGTGGTTTTCAAACTCGTGAGCATACTATCTAGGTGAGAGTATTACTGAGAATTATTCCTTGGTGCACTGAGCATTAGTCGCAAGGCTTGGAGACTTCATGTCCGACCTGTTGTTGGTAACCCTGGGAAGGGAAGTGGGGCAGTCGAAGGACTATTTAGCAGAGAAGGGGCACACTTCCTTGGGTGTGAAAAGTGTGTGGGGAATGAGGGACTATGGGGTATTTGCAGTAGTGGGCACATATGACTGAGCAATTATGTTGAGAGTTAGACCTTAGTGTGTCACTAGAAGTCTTTTTCCCTGCTGGAGTTTGAGCCCCAGCTCGAGGATGACTTCTTGTTGAAATCTTATAAGCAACTGTAGTGTAACTAGAGAGGTAGTAGGGGGGCCAGAGGGCCCATAGTAATAATAACAGAGGCCATTCAATGAAAGGTGGACTAGATCCACTATAATATTAAATAAGGTCCACTATGGTAGTTAGATATAATAAATGTGAGATGACTTACTAGAAGGTTCCTCCTCTAGAATGTTATTAGGGGGTTGGTAGAACCATATAAATGGGTTCAAGCAATGTAATGGGTTGTGAAAAGAAGTATTGTATTTGTAGCTTGTATCTCAATAGGAGGATTCCCCTTGAAGAGGCAAGTGAACATGAGAGGATACTTTCCATAATAGGATCCATTGTATGTTGTTTCCCTACCTCAAGGGTTTTCTTATAATAAAGTGTGGTTTATTCTATATTTCTCTATGGATATATTATGATATTTCTATATTTAGTCTTTGGTACTTAACAATTGGTATCAGATCACTTTCCTTGACAGGGATTGTGGGAAAATATTTTTTATTTTGTAGATTTTTTGAAGTAGGAAAAAAGGGTCGCAACACTTCGGATCATTCTTGTATTTTTTGGTGCAGAATTTGTATAAACTAGTTGTAGATCTGAGTTCCTCTTAAAAAAAAA
>SNQJ01S0037553.1:0-14816 GCA_010110895.2 Picea sitchensis | reverse complement strand
CACAAACCAAAGTAAACTCGAATAGATATCGGACAACCTATTTCCATTCCATGATTGGCCCACTCTTACTCTTAGGACTAGTATGTACATGTGTATATGATGCACTGAGGAGAGTGCATACATTAGGGGGAGAGGATTGTAATGTCCTTGATCCAGAACCCTATGTAATTGTACATATAGGTTGGTGAACCGATTGGTACCAAGTGTACATGTATGAACATTTAGGCTGGTGAGCCATTGGCATTAAGTTTTGATGTTGTGCGCATCATAGTAGTGCTCGAAAAAGTGCTATCAAAGACAAGGTGTGCACATTTTATGTGTTCCACACACCTGGGAAAGTGCACACATTGAACCATGTTGCGCGCACTTGGGTAAGTGTGTGGTAATGACATGGAAGTGCACAGAGTTGAGATGTGTGTGTGTGTGTGTCTGTGCATATGTTTTGAGACCAAAGAGCCTATGTGATTATGAGGCTGGTGAGCCTAGATGCAGATAGGCCAGTGCGCCTATCCATGTAAATATAATCATGATTATTAATATAATATGCATCATTGTGCGCAGATAGACTTAGACGAAAAGAGATGGGGGGACAACTCCACTAAAAAAAGGGAAAAGGGGGGTGAGTCGTAAGTCTTGGGGAATATTTTAATAATATTTCTGGAAAATTGTAATGTGGATATGTTTTATCCTAAGTTACCAAGGGTAGGGAATGGGTCACCAAGTGGCTTAAAGCTACTTTTGAAGGTGACAAGTGTCAATTGGAAGACATGCAATATATATTGTTTGCCTTAGTGTATTTTTGGGCATTATGATGATTATTATTGCATGAGATGATTATGGAGAGAGGGATTCAAAGAGAATTCATGTTGCAGGATCTCGAGAGCAGAAGGGGGTCGGACAATATGGAAAATACGATTATTACCTTATCTACCCAGAGAAGCTTGGAAGGAGTTGAGGGGTTGTAACCAATGTTTTATTATCAAGGAAACGCGATGAAGGAGCGCGAGTAATCTCTCTGGGTGAGAGATTGGTTGTTGTGAAGTGGTTTTCAAACCCGTGAGCATACTATTTAGGTGAGAGTATTACTGATAATTCTTCCCTGGTGCACTGAGCATTAGTCGCAAGGCTTGGAGACTTCATGTCTGACCTATTGTTGGTAACCCTGGGAAGGGAAGTGGGGCAGCCGAAGGACTGTTTAGCAGAGAAGGGGCACACTTCCTTGGGTGTGAAAAGTGTGTGGGGAATGAGAGACTGTGGGGTATTTGCAGTAGTGGGCACCTATGACTGAGCAATTATGTTGAGAGTTAGACCTTAGTGTGTCACTAGAAGTCTTTTTCCCTGCTGGAGTTTGAGCCCCAGCTCGAGGATGACTTGTTGTTGAAATCTTATAAGCAACTGTAGTGTAACTAGAGAGGTAGTAGGGGGGCCAGAGGGCCCATAGTAATAATAACAGAGGCCATTCAATGTAAGGTGGACTAGATCCACTATATTATTAAATAAGGTCCACTATGGTAGTTAGATATAATAAATGTAAGATGACTTACTAGAAGGTTCCTCCTCTAGAATGTTATTAGGGGGTTGGTAAAACTATATAAATGGGTTCAAGCAATGTAATGGGTTGTGAAAAGAAGTAGTGTATTTGTAGCTTGTATCTCAATAGGAGGATTCCCCCTTGAAGAGGCAAGTGAACATGAGAGGATACTTTCCATAATAGGATCCATTGTATGGTGTTTCCCTACCTCAAGGGTTTTCTTATAATAAAGTGTGGTTTATTCTATATTTCTCTATGGATATATTATGATATTTCTATATTCAGTCTTTGGTACTTAACAATTGGTATCAGAGCACTTTCCTTGACAAGGATTGTGGGAAAATATTTTTTATTTTGCAGATTTTTTGAAGTAGGAAAAAAGGGTCGCAACACTTCGGATCATTCTTGTATTTTTTGGTGCAGAATTTGTATAAACTAGTTGTAGATCTGAGTTCCTCTTAAAAAAAAAAACAATTAAAAAACAATCATTCGATTTGAAGTCTAGGAAGTGAAGTTATCATCATTTTAAAATATGCTAATTCTTCAAGGATTTTTCACGGAAGTTCGTGTGATTTTGATCATTTTTGTAGCACCTGGGGCTGAATTTTCCAAAACAATTTACAAATATGTGTTCCTCTCA
This sequence comes from Picea sitchensis, assembly GCA_010110895.2. Taxonomy (NCBI): domain Eukaryota; kingdom Viridiplantae; phylum Streptophyta; class Pinopsida; order Pinales; family Pinaceae; genus Picea; species Picea sitchensis. Next base: position 12,645 of record SNQJ01S0037553.1, on the reverse strand, counting down.
CAATTTCACCCAATCACAAAAACAAAATCATTCGAATAGGATCTTTGGAAGTCAAGATATCGTTGATTTAAAATCAACCATTGTTTAGGGTCTTCGTGACAACGATGAAACTGTAGAGCTTATAACTTCTCACAGGGTGCTTATATTGATACCAGATCAGTTCCATTGGATAGATGATTTTCAGAGATTTCATTTGATATATTATATGTAGTGCTTCCAATCAATATGTCCTACACTACATCCTTTCAAAAATTTCACTTTCAAACCCTCTTGGGCATGCAGTGTGAAGTTGGGATCGAGATCTTAAAAGTTCTCCATGATATTCAATAGAAATATGTTGCATATAAAGACCTTTGTATTGTTCATAACATGTACCCTTGTGTTGAGGATGACTATGATCGAGAACGATATGTCTTATATGATTTAGAGTCTAATTGTGAGGATTGGTATATGGATAGTTATCATTTCTAGGATGACAACCACTTTCATATTTTATATGATGACTCTACTCCACCTTATGTAGAGAACATCATTGTGCCAAATCAAAAGTTAGTTATGACTGCCGGTTTCCAACTTGCATATTCTATAGTGGCATTATTCCTTCCAGACTCAGCTTTGACCTTTCCCACTATGTGGATGGATCTTCTTATTTGGATCCACATGACAAGTGTCAATATTTGGAGCATCATTTTTAGTTGGTTATTGGGTTCTGATATCTTCTGCATGGAGTTCACATGAGAACTTGAACATGGGACCCCGGTTAATAGTGGCGGTTGGACTACTGCAACATGGTGGATTTCATTTCTACATGGGACCATGGTTCTCCAGTCTACTTCAACACTATGGTCCACACTTATCCATGGGACCCTGGTATATGGTTGTACACCCTCGTAACAAGCGTTGAAGACAACACTTTCATAAGGGGGATAGAATGTAGTGTAGCTAGAGAGGTAGTAGGGGCCCCGAAGGGCCCATAGTAAGAATAATGGAGGTCATTCAATGTAATGTGGACTAGATCCATTATATTATTAAATAAGGTCCACTATGGTAGTTAGATATAATAAATGTAAGAGGACTTACTATAAGGTTCCTTGTGTAGAATGTTCTTAGGGGGTTGGTAGCAGTATATAAAGGGGTTCAAGCAATGTAATGGGGTGTGAAGAGAAGTATTTTATTTGGAGCTTGTAGCTCAATAGGAGGATGCCCCCTCAAAGAGACAAGTGAACAGGAGAGGATCCCTTCCATAATAGGATCCATTGTATGGTGTTTATATACCTCAATGGTTTTCTTATAATAAAGCATGGTTTCTTCTATATTGCTCTGTGGAGTTATTGTGATATTTTTGTATTCAGTCTTTGGTACTTAACAACAATAATGTCTATGGCTAAGAGGAACGTCTGAGTCATGGCCACGGTTGGTGACTTTCATAAAATATAAGTGTTCTTAATGTAATTGTCTTGTTTACTGTGTGCTTGTTTATCTATGTTTGACATGGGTTAATTCTTATATGTTGTTGCATATAAGTATTTGTTGTAGGAGAATGCCAGTGGGTTGTGGGATTTTTTGAGCTATGAGTGGACAGTGAGAGACCACACTTTTTTGTGGATTGTTAACCCCAACTCGGGGGGTGACTTGTTGTTGATATTTGGAACAATAAGTCTATGGTTGGATGGAATGTCTGTCCCAAGCAGTTGGTTTCACAATTGTTTATAAAATATAAGTGTTTGATCTTGTTTCTGTTTTCATTATGAGATTTTTATTGTGCGCTAACTCTATAATTGAGAATGATTTATATATTGTTGTAATAAGATATTTATTATATTCATGGTATGATTTTATCATGTTGTAGATGCATCTAATTAATGGTATCATATAATAGTTAAATCTGGTTGTAATTCGTAGCTCGAAGCTATAGGAAATTAATTAGTTAGCAAAATTTTAATTAATGAGGTTTTTTTTTGCATGTAATGGACCTCAATTGGGTTGGGGGACATTGCATTATGGTATCAGAGCCTCTGGTTCAAACATTAGGCTTGTATGGGCCAAGAAAAAGTGTGAATTGGGAAAATTTGATGTTACAATTTTTTTTCTATGACGAATTTAGGGAAAACCGGAGAAAAATCATAGCGAAATCCCCAATTTCGTGAGCAAATTCAAGTCGGATTTGCCTCACAACCATTGAATAAAGGTTTAATGGAGTCAATCTGCAGAGTTGCAAAGTTTAAATTCAACCTGGAAGGTCGAAATTCATGTTTTAATGGCCATTGTAGCGTTGGATAGAGTTTGAAGAATCAATGGTAGAGATCATGTTCAATCTCAATATGAACGACCTAGATTCATTTGAATAAATTTAAAAATTTATAAGGATTTCAGAGGTTTCCAAGGTCTGGAAGATCAACAACCAGGATTCGTTTTTGGCTATTTGGAAAATATATCAAATCGACGAACAAGATTCATTTTCCGCTGTTTCGAAAACGGATCATATCAAACGTCTAGATTCATTTTCGGTCAATGGGAGGTTGGGACTGATCAACGACCATGCTTCAATTTAGATGTTTACGAGGTGGAGCAAATCGATGGTCAAGATCAGTTTGAATAATAGATCGACAACCTAGATTAAATAGAGATTGGTTGAAAATTTCTAAGTGTTGGAGTTTTCCAAGAGAAATGGTCGATCGTAGGTGGCCGATGGTCGGGTGTCGGTCGATTCGGTGAAGTGTTCGATTGAGCAAGAGAAAGCATCGATGACCAATGGTTGATGGTCGGGTGTCAGCTGATTCGATGAGATATTCAGGCTTTCCAAGGGAAGTTGTCGATGGAGAAAAAAGGGTGTTGATGTGGCATGCCATGTCAGCTAAAGTGCCATGTTAGATTCTACGTGTCATTCCACGTCAACATCCATGTTTCATGCCACGTCAACAATTTCTAGGTCAGCCAAGGAATGGTCGATGTCCAATGGTCATGTTAGCCGAATTGGAGAAGTGTCTTTGTCAGTCATTAGGAATGACCGATGGAGCAATAATCGATGGTCAGGTTGGCCAAATTGATAGAGTGTTTCATCCGCTAACGGGAATCGTCAATAGATGACGGTCGATGGTCGAGTCGATCGACTTAGAAATGTATTGCAAGTGGGTTCCAAGGAAATTGACCAATGGTCGATGGTCGATGATCGGGCATTAAGGAGATTCGCGAGAAAGTTTGGTTTCCCAAAGAGAATCGTCGATCGCCCAATCACCGATGGAGCTCAAATCAACGGTACGATTTTTTTTAAGTTGTCAATAGATGATGGAAATTGATCCATGGATTTTGGGAAAATATTAGCAGATCAGTGGCTCGGATTTCACCCGATTTGAGATCAACGACTCAGATTTAAAGCCTATTATAAGAGTAAAACAGTCAAATTTCTACAATTTTTTTAGGATTTTGAAAGTCATGAACTTGCGGGGTGATTTTGAGGCCCTAAACAACATTTTTAGGCGATCCACTAAAATAACTCAGAGAGAGCTATTCAATGAGCTACTTTGGGTGTAAAACAAAGTTTGTGTGATAAAATTACAACTAAAACAGTTAAAGTAAATTTTTGGCACCAGTTTACTTCCAAACAACATAACTCCTTGCTTAGAAGTATGTTTGGGGAACAAGAGTAGTCTATGGAAATCTTGTGAACCATAGAAGAAAACCATGGAGCTAGATTTAGAATATGGGTATGTAAAGATGCGTAGAAAGAGAAAGAAGACACATGTAGCATACATGGGTTAATTTGGAAAAATAGTCAAAACTTCTTCAGACCATAACTTTCACCTCATAGCTCATATTTGAGAAAACAAAGTCACTGGAAAGGTATTGAGGAGGAGAAGATATCTCTCCACCCAGAATTTTTAATTGGGTGCTAAAATTTTGCAGAAAGTAATAAATATATTTATGTAGTAGTAAGTGAGTGGAAATTGCATCTTGTAAATGTTGTAACTTTTCGCTCATAACTTAGAATGAGGTATGAGTACAATTGTTGGAGAGATGTTTCAGAGAGGAATGTGTCTAAGGAATCATATTTTGACTTAGTGCAATGTGTCCTTCATAAATTCAGATGAATAATAACTTGTGTTCTAATTAATGAAATGTTTTATAGTATGCATGTTCTAACAATAATTATTACATGCACATTTCGTGCAGAATTAGAAGTACAAGAAAGCAACTTTGGTTATTATATGAGGATTGGAGTTATGGAATATGCCCGGGGATATTACATCCATGAGGAAGAGATCATAGGTATTTGTGTCATCATGGGAAATGTTGAGATAGAGTCAAATTGAACAAGAAATAGACAGGACCCTATAACTATGAGAAGCTTGCATAGAGAAGTGCAGAGCTATAGAGTAGATAATGAAAGGATTATGAAGGCTCTAGGAGAGATACTTTAGAGCCTGAATATGTTGCACAAACAAGGAAACAAAGAATATAACACCAAGAAAGAGGCTAGTGATAGACAAGTGACAACGTCCAAATCCCATAGCAGAAGGGATGAGCATGGGAATGACAGGTAGTCAAGAAGCATGAGCAGGCACCATCATTCTTGAAGGCAATCCAATAAAAAAACTCACGCAATTTCAGGGCTAGGGAGCATCCCAAGTGTGTCTCTTTTCAGGAGGAAGAGGAGAAGTTTTGAGGCATACATATTACAAGGTGAACTCAGGAAAATCAAGCCACCAACTTTCATTGGTGAGAATAGGAAAGGAGAAGAGACCAAGGCCTGACTGTTGGAAATGAAGAAATATTTCCAGCCACACGATTACCCCTCACAAGTAGAAGCTAGAGTCGCCACATACCACTTGCAATGAAAGACATACATGCGATGGGATCAGCTTAAGCAATCCAAGCTCCTTGATGAGAAGAGGATCTCATGGAGGCAGTTCAAATGATATTTCCAAGAGAAACATTTGTCTGAGAATTACTATGAAATGAATATGAAAGAGTTCTTTGAACTCAAATTGAGAAGCATGACAATGGATGAATATGAGAAGAGGTTCTTTGAATTTTTTAAGTATGTGAACTTCATAAAGGATGAAAAGGTCAAAATCGAAAAGCTTCTAAGTGGGTTACCCTCCTTCTATAGTTACAAGATACAATATGATAACCCCAAGACTTTGGAGGAAGCCATAAGGAGAGAAAAACAACTTTATGAACAAAGTAGAGGAAAACCAATTTTCCAAAAGGATTGGAATGACAAGATGAAGGGTAAAAAGGATTAAAGGAAGAAAGGTTTTAAGCCACCCTTTGTCAAGAACAATTCTCAAGCAAATCAACTAGGTCAATCAACCCAAAATGAGCACAAGAATGCACATTCATTTGGGAAAATTCCAAGGCAGCAACCCATGCAATGTTGGGTATGTGAGGGGAATCACTTATAAAGGGACTTCTCTCACGTAGGAGAAAGAATGAGGACTATCCACAACATTCTAGAGGCTGAAATAGTTGAAGACACATGAAGAAACATGCCAAGGATTTAAGCAGTCTTGGACAACAAGCAAGAAGCATATCAAAACTCCATGATTGAAGTGGAAGGTAAGATTGATAATTAGCCCATAGAAATTTTAATTGATTATGGAGCTAGCCATAGTTAGATAAACTCTAACATTGTTAAAAGATTTCATTTGCAAAGGAGTAAGCATAAGAAATCTTCGCTTCAATTAGCCATCGAGGCTAAGAGGAAAATCAATGAGTTGGTTAAAGATTGTCTGATAGACATGAATGGAATCAACACAAAGGTAGATGTAAACATCATACCATTGGGTTTATATGATTGTCTAATTGACATGAATTGGTTGGAAAAACACCATGTTGTCCTAGACTGTTACAACAAGACAATCACATGTCTTGATGAAGAAGGGAAGCAAGGAAATGTTCAAGGCATTCCAAGAACTATAGTTGTTAGAGATATTTCAGCTATGCAGTTGAAAAAGAGTTTCAGGAAGGGATGCCAAATTTTTGCAGCCCATATGGAAGAGACATCTAGAGAAAAATTGGAAAGCATTTAAGACCATCCGGTCTTGAGGGATTTTGAAGATGTTTTTGGAGAAATCTCATTATTTCCACCAAAGAGATACATTTATTTCTCTATTGATTTAGTGTCGAGTGTTGCCCAAGTGTGCAAGACACCATACAAAATTTTTAAAGAAGGGGTATATACATCCAAGTGTGTCACCTTGGGGTGCCCCGATTATTTTTGTGAAGAAGAAAGGTGGAACCTTAATGTTGTGTATTGATTTCAGATAGTTGAATGAGGTCACCATAAAGAACACATATCCTTTGCCAAGGATTGATTATTTGTTTGATCGGCTGAAAGGTGCAAGAATATTTTCAAAAATTGACTTGAGATCAGTCTATCATCAAGGGAGGATAAAGGAAGAAGACATTAGCAAGACAACACTCAAGAAAATATATGGGCATTATGAATTCATAGTAGTGCCATTTGGACTATCAAATGCCCCAACGTTTTTTATGTTCCTGATGAATGGAGCGTTCAGGGAGTACCTGAACAAGTTTGTAATTATGTTCCTAGATGATATACTCATTTACTCTAAGTCATAAGAGGAACACTAGAAAAATTTAAGAATGGTGCTAAAATTTATAAGAGAGCACAAATTGTATGCTAAACTAAGTAAGTGCATCTTTTATCAAAAGAAGATTCAATACTTGGGGCATATAATTTCAGCAAAAGGGATAGCAATGGTTCCTAAAAATATAAAGGCCATTAGAGGATGGCCAACGCCAAAGAATGTGATAGAGGTTATATCATTCATGGGTATTGTAGGTTATTACCAAAGATTCATAAAAGGATTCTCAAATATTTCAAGCCCAATCACTTCTTTTCAAAAGAAAGGAGTAAAATTTGAATGGAATCACATGTGTCCAGAGAGATTTCAACAGTTGAAAGACATATTGACAACTGCGCTAATTTTGAAGATTGCAGATCCGGATGAAGATTTTGTTGTGTGCACTTATGCATGCAAGGAAGGGCTTGGTGGAGTCCTCTGTCAAAAAGATCATGTGGTATGGTATGAGTTCGAAAAATTAAAAGAGCATGAGAGGAATTATTCTACCCACGATCTAGAGTTAGCAACAATTCTACATGCATTAAAAATGTGGAGACATTACCTCACAGAGAGGAAATTTGAGCTAAGGATAGAACACTTTGGTGTGAAACATTTGTTTGGACATCCAACACTAAATTCCAGACAAAGTAGGTGGTTGGAATTCCTTAGTGAATATGACTTCGAAATTAAGCATATAAAAGGCAAGAAAAATCAGGTAGTTGATGCACTTAGTAGAAGGTCTCATGAAATGAATCTTGCAACCATGAACATGTACTGGACTAATCTGAAAGATAAAATTATTGAACAAGCAAATTCAAATCAATATTATGTAAAAATAAAAGAAACATTACAACAAGGTAATTTTCAACAAAAAATTAATTATTATGAGCTGAAAGAAGATGGAATTCTCATGTACAAAGGAAAAGTGTATATGTCGAATTCCAATGAGATGTGTTGAAGGAAATGCACAATGTGCCATATGTCGGGCACCCAAGATATCAAAAAACAATTGTGGTTATAAGAAGCTAATATTTTTGGTCGGGAATGAAGAAAGAAGTGGCTAATTACATAGCTGGATGTCTAGAAATTCAGAAGGTGAAGACATAACATAGACATCCAACAAGGTTGTTACAACCATTTCCCATTCTAGAATGGAAGTGGGAAGTTGTTATAGTGGATTTTATTACAAAGTTGCCTAGTACAAGGAAGCATCATGATTCCATCATAGTGGTGGTGGATAAATTAACTAAGACAACAAATTTTATTCCAGTAAAGACTACACACAAGGAAGCAAATATTGCAGAGATCTATATAAAATAAGTTGTTAGGCTACATGGAGTTCCTAAGGAAATAGTTTCAGATAGAGACCCAAAGTTTACTTCCAATTTTTGGAAAGGTTTGTTCAAAGGTTTTAGGACAAATATAAATCTCAACACAACTTACCACCTAGAGTCAGATGGGAAAACAAAAAGGACTAATAGAATAATTGAGGACATGCTCAGAATGTATGTGATGGATCAACCCTCAAAGTGGGAGGATTATATTCATTTAGTTGAATTTGTTTACAATAATGGGTATCATGCCTCATTAAGAACGAGTCCATTTGAAGCATTGCATGGCAGGAAGTGCAACACACCAATGAGTTGGGATAATGCAACAGCTAGAGTTGCTATTGTGCCAAATTTGTTGAAGGAAATGGAAGAACATATGACAAAGATCAAGGAGAATTTAAAGGTTGCCTAGGATAGGCAGAAAATTTATGCAGACAAGAATATAGTTTTTAGAGATTTTAAAGTGGGTGAACACGTGTTTTTAAAATTGAAGGCGAAAAGTTCACTAATATTAGGAAGTTGCCCAAAATTTGACAACAAGATATTGTGGACCTTTTGAAATATTAGAAAAGATAGGGCCATTTGCATACATTTTAGCATTATTTGCATCCATTAGAGTGCATAATGTAATTCATGTGTCATTATTAAATAAATATGTGTCTGACCCTAACCACATAATTGATTGGATTGTGATCTAGGTGGAGCACGAAGGGGATTTCCGAGTGGAACCAGTACGTATCCTAGACCATAAATTCAAAGTGCTTAGGAACCAATCCATAGGATTGGTAAAGGTTCAATGAAGCTACTACAGTCTTGGAAATGCTACATGGGAGCATGGAGAAAACATGTGGGAAGAATACCCACAATTTTTTGTCAATTTTGAAGAAAACATAATGCAAGACTCCATTTTGAGCAACTTGAGTTTTGGAACCACATCTTAGAGTCCTAGCCAACCTTTGTTGGGGAACCTGATAAAATAATGGTGCATTCCTTGGTTTATCCCTAATAAACAAATGGTGCATTCCTTGGCTCCGCGGGTTGAGAGGAATATGATATTTGGTTGGAACTGTTGTTGGAGTTGTGAGATTGCAGAACTTTATTTATTAAAATATTATGATGTAAATTTTTGCATGTATATAAACATAGTGTGCACCGAGGACAATGCACAATTGTAGAGGAGGGGGAATGTAACATCCACGCTATAATCCCCAATTTAATTGATGCTTAATGTAGATATAATGTGTGGCTACGACCAAAGTGATGTATATGTGGAATGTATTTCTAATTTTAACAATAAAATGTGATGTCAGATGCTAAGGGGATATGGACAGAGATGGGGGATGAATTAATCCACAAGAGAGGGGAGGTTCTAGGAGAATGTCTAAGAGAGGGGTCCAAGGGGGTATTACCCATGTCTATTAATTCCACCCACATTTCTGATTTTTATTATCATTATGTATTAAACTCTATTTTTTGACTGAGTGTCCCCAAAGTCAATCATTGAATTCATGTAAGAGGGTGGGTGTGAGAAGTCACATCCCATATTTATTGGGAGCATGGGGGCTGAGTACAATCATCTAGGGGAAGTGTGTGAGTCAAGCAAGTAAGCCAAAGAGAGGAAATTCGTATGGGAAGTTACAATAGTTTTAGACATTCAATTTTTGGGCATGAACAACAAGTAGAGAGCAAGAAAGAGATATTGGATCTAGAGCAGCCACAGAGGGTGAATTCTAGAGCATGCAGGAGCGTTTTGGATCATTTTGGAGTTGAATATTGAATATCTAGTTTTCCATGCCTGAAGGGTGAACTCCTGTGTGAATTGCATTGTAACAAAAAGTGTTTGATGTTATTTTTGTTGGTAGTTTTTCCTACCAGTGAGTTCCCTTGAGTTCCCAGCAGAGATATTCTTGGTTACCTATGCCAGAGAGACTCTGATAAATGAATGGGATGCCTGAGGGACTAATATTAGTGAAGGGGTACATTCCTTGGGTTGGGTAGGTCAAGGGGAAGAGAGCTTGTGGAAAATCGGGATAGTTGTAGGATAATGCCAATGGGTTGTGGGATTTTTGAGTTGTGAGTGGACAGTGAGAGACCACCCCCTTTTGTAAATTGCTAGCCCCGAATCAAGGGTGAATTTCTATTCGGATTTGGAACAACAAGTCTATGGTTTGTTGGAACGTCTATCCTAAGCATTTGGTTACACAATTGTTTATAAAAGATAAGTGTTTGATCTTGTTTATGTTTGCATTATGATTTTATTTGTTGTGCATTAATTATGTAATTGAGAATGATTTATATGTTGTTGTACTAAGCTATTTACTATATTCATGGTATGATTTTAACATGTTGTAGATGCATTTAATTAATGGTACCAGACAACAATTTAGTTATAATTTGTAGATGGAAGCTACAAGAAACTAATTAGTTAGTAGAAATTTTAATTTATGATTTTTTCCACACGCAATGGACCTCAGATGTGATGGGGGACGTTACATAACATTTGCTAAACCCTAAGAATATTGAACCAAATGATTTCCTCCAGAATCGAAAACTATCACCCCCCCTGGATTATTCCTAGAAGCCCCATCAAAGAATATGATATTAGAATGTTGGTGGGAAAGACACTCCTTGAATTCTCAATTGGACAACTTGATAGACCATTTTGGAGTTTTATTGCCTTGTTTTTTTTATCATGGGACAAAAGGGGCCCCAAATTGAACTTATCCATAAATTGTTGCTCACAAGCATATAAAACTTGATCCATCATTTTCAATCAATTCTGCATATATTCAATCAATAAGGAGAGAGATTTAATGGACACTTGCTTGGGGAGTTCCTTTTCTTCCTAAAAAAAAACTTTGTTTCGAGACAACCAGATACTCCAACAAACATACTTTAGGAGAGCTTCCCAAATCCTTTTGAAATTTGTTTCATGTTTAAAACCACCTTGGTATCTTCTCCACCATTGAGCAAAGAGGTCCAAATAGTGGGAATGCTAATCAAACTTATGCTTGAGGTTTTCTAACACCAACGACCAAACCTCCTCTGTATATCTACATTTCGTTGAAATATTGTAACTTCAAAGAATATTCTAATTATATTTGTGTTATTATCTTATAGATCAAATCCTCTTTTGTGGATTGATAATGTCGGGTCTTGTATAAGACCAAATCCCCTTTTGTGGATTGGTCAAACCATATTTATATGGTGGTATTTGTAAAGTCGTCCCCTAGGGTTTATAAAGTGGTTTTAACTACTCTTGGAAGAAGTCATCCCTACTAAGTGAAGAGACATAACCCTAGTGCCTCCTCAACTAGTATATATAAGTGAGGATGACACCTCACTTGGACATTTTCACACACACACACACACTTCTAGTGCACATCTTTTGAAGGAAGTTGCAGTTGTAGGAGGAAGGAGAAGAGAGGCGCATGCTCAGTCCTAGTTTATATTTGGTGGTTTGGTCTTAGTCTTTGCATTGTATTGGTAATCTATTATTGAGGAATTTTTTGTTGGGTTTTCTCCCCCAGGAGAGTTTCCTAGGATAAATGTTGTGTACCTTGTGATTTTGTTTCTTTCAGTGATCCTCTTTATGTTGTTGTTTTGGAAATGCATTGAGTAAATTGAAAATAACCTTATAACAACATTAAAAATTAACATGGTATCAGAGCTTGAATGATTAGAGCACCTTTAACTGGGTATCTAAAAACGTCATTGTTGTCATACAAGGAAATTAGGGATTTTTATTGGAGAGGAATTTCTGACCAAAAACTATCTAGGGAAGTGTGCCCTACCCTAGCGCATCTTTTGGCAGCTTGAGTGCACCTTTTTAGTGGCCAGATTCTCTAAAAAATCAAACCCTAGTTTTGATTGGTACCAGAAAACCAGGAAACCGAAACAAGTACCAGAAGTACCAGTCCAGATTTGCGCAGGTCAAGTTTCAAGGGGTAAATCTTGGAATTTTTGGAAACAGTCAGCTCCATCCAACTCGCCTCAGCCCAGCACATCTCCTGGTAAGTTCAGATTCATTTTCTCTGCAAGCACCAAGATTGTTGACAAGTTATAAGGTGTGGAAAATTTACGTGCCTGGAAGTACAGAATTGGACTCATCTTGAAGAGAATGACCTTACAAAATTCATAAAATAAAATGTATTGGAACCTGAAGAAGAAGCAACCAAAGAGAAGTACAAGAATGATATGATTAGGGACAAAAGAATAATTGTAGATTCCATTAAAGACCACTTGATCCCTCAAGTGTCTTCTAATAATACTCCAATAGAGATGTTTTATGCCCTAACTAGAATGTATGAAGGAAATAACATCAATAAGAAGATGAACTTGAGAACCCAACTCAAGAATACAAATATGGAGAAAGGAGAAACAATTCAAGACTATTTTTCTAGGGTTACCCAATTCAAGGAACAATTAGAAGCAATTGGAGACAACTTGGATGAATATGAACTCATCATGACAACTCTTAATGGTCTCGCAAGACCTTGGGATGCCTTCATCCAAACTATCTATGCAAGAAAAGAGAAACTCCAATTTGACAGTCTATGGGAAGAATGTGTTCAAGAAGGAGCAAGAGTAGCCAACCAAGAAGTCGTACTATTAAGGGATGAAGATCAATCCCTAGTTTCTCATGCTAAAGGAGGAAATAAAAGGTCTCATTTCCAAAAGGAGACCCATTTTCATAAAGAATATCACCCTCCAAAGAGATTCCA
>SNQJ01S0037552.1:75849-93459 GCA_010110895.2 Picea sitchensis | reverse complement strand
AGAAGCGGAAGCTTCTATTAGGTCTTCTTACATCCGCCTAATTCTCTTTTATTGAAAGGTCTTATTAATATTGACCTTTATTACATCCGAATACATTAATATACCCATGTGCGGGTTAGGACCTTAACAGAATTTCCTCAGGACTCTGCATGGCCCAATTTTCTTCATTTTGAGCTTGTTGTATATTCCCCTTGGGAACCTTTCCTTCCTTAAGTGTTCCAGAACCAGATCACCAAATTCAAACTGAAGTTGTCTCTTTTGTTGGTCTGCTCTGTGCTTGTACTCCTGATTTGAATCTATCAGTCGCTGCTTCACCTGGCTGTGAAGTTCTTTCATCGCCTCAGCAAATTCTTCTGCACTAGCGCTGCTAGTAGCAGTCTGTTCTGAATCCCTTAGTTCAGAAACTCCTCTCAGCTGCACTCCATACACAATCTGAAATGGACTTTTCCCTATGCTCTGATTCACCGAATCATTGTATGCAAATTCTGCCTGTGGAAATATGCTATCCCAACTGCTATGGTTCTCTGTCACCAAGCTTCTCAGCAAGTCTTCTAGACTTTTGTTTACCACTTCTGTCTGTCCATCTATCTGAGGATGATAAGAAGAACTAAACGCTAAGTTAGTTACTAGCTTCTTCGATAGCGTTCTCCAAAAATGCCCTATGAATTTTGCGTCCCTGTCCGAAATTATGCTTTTCAACAATCCATGAAGTCGAATGACCTCTTTAAAGAACAAATTTTCGATGTGTGTCGCATCACTGGTCTTCTGGCATGGAATGAAATGTGCCATTTTAGAAAACCTATCCACTACTACAAAGATGGAATCAACACCTCTTTGTGTCCTCAGCAACCCCAATACAAAATCCTTGCTTATCGCCTCCCACGGCCTCTCTGGTATGGGAAATGGCTGATAAAAACCTGCATTCTTCTTTATCCCTTTCGAATGCTGGCAGATTCTGCACCTGTCAACAAACCTCTTGACATATTTTCGCATTCCTGGCCAAAAGTATGATTCATTCAGCTTTGCAAATGTTTTTTCATGGCCAAAATGTCCTGCTAATCCACCACTGTGCTTCTCTTTCAACAGGTTCTCCCTCATGGAGCATTTTGGAATACACGGTTGATTGCCTCTTAAAAACAATCCCTCTTGGATCATATAATCTATCCACGAGCTTCTATCTCTAAGAACTGGATTCTCAGCTGCTTCATACGCTTCTGCAAAATCTGCATCACCTGCGTACATGTCCCTGAGATTTTCAAAACCCAATGTTTTGACTCGGAATTCCTGCAGCAACAAACACTTCCTGCTCAAAGCATCAACCACTTTGTTAGCAGTACCCAAAATATGCTTAATCACAAATGTGAAATTTTGCATATACTCTACCCATTTAGCATGTTTCTGATTCAACTTCTCTTGTTGAGTCACAAACTATAATGCATGATTATCACTGTACAAAACAAATTCTTTCGGGATCAAGTAATCCCTCCACTTTTTCAGCGCCTGTATGATAGCATACAATTATTTATCATACGTGGAATATTTCAATTTTTCTTCATCCAACTTCTCTCTGAAATATGCAACTGGCCTGTCCTCTTGACTTAAGACCGCTCCTATGGCAAACCCACTTGCGTCACATTTCACTTGAAATGTCTTCTGGAAATTCGACAACACCAACACCGGTTGTTCCGTTATCTTCTACTTCAACATATTGAAGCTTTTCTCAGCCTCTGTTGTCCAGTGAACAGACTTATTCCGCTTCTTCACTGTATCCATCATTGCTGCACTAATTCCACTGAAATTCCTGATGAATTTCTGGTAGAAACTAGCCAAACCATGAAAACTCCTCACCTCGAAAATATTTCTCGGTGATGGCCAATTCTTGATCACTTCCACCTTATCCGGATCCATCCTCAACTCATTCGCCGAAACAAAAAAACCCAAATAAATGAGCTCTGTCTTCATAAATGAGGACTTCTTCATATTAATCAACAACTTTTCCTGCTGTAGCTTTCTCATCACAATGGCCAAATGCTTCAGGTGTTCAGCCTCTGATTTACTGTAAATCAGTATGTCATCCAAATAAACGATGACAAATTTTCCGATGAAATCCCTCAGGACTTCGTTCATCAACCTCATGAAGGTATTTGGTGCATTCGTCAAGCCAAATGGCATGACTAGCCATTCATACAGTCCTTCATTTGTCTTGAATGTTGTTTTCCACTCATCGCCTTCTCTCATGCGAATCTGGTGGTATCCGCTTTTCAAATCTATCTTTGAAAAATACTTTGCCCCTCTTAGGCAGTCCATCAGATCATCCATTCTCGGCAGTGGAAACCTATACCTGATGGTTATCTTATTTATCGCTCTGAAATCAGTGCACATTCTCCAGCCTCCATCCTTCTTTGGACTGAGTACTGTTGGAACAACACATGGGCTCAAACTTTCTCTGACTAATCCTTTGTCCATCAACTCCTGGACCTTCTTCTTGAATTCCTCATTTTCTTGCGGCGTTAATATATACATGGCTTTGTTTGGCAAACTGGCTCCTGGTATGAGGTCAATATGATGACTCACACTTCTCATCGGTGGCAATGAATGAGGTAATTCATCCACTATGATGTCAACGAACTCTTCCAACAGTTCCTGAACTTCATCTGGTAGATCGTCCACTCTTGTGCTAGTCATAACAATCCTTGGTTTCCTTACCACAAAGAATTGTGGATCTTCCTTCTTCTTAACCTCCGTAAGAAGTTCCTTCCCACTCATGAGAAGTACTGTGTTTCTTACTTCCGGCTTCACCTCCTTGTCCTTTATCAGAAGCAACATATGGGTTCTCCCATTCTTCTCCAGAGTATATGTGTTCATCCTCCCATCATGAATCACATTTTTGTCATATTGCCATGGTCTACCCAGCAATAAATGACATACATCCATGGGAATAACATCACACAGAATCTTATCATTATATCCCCCTATCTTGAACTCAACCAAGCATTGTTTAGTAACAGTTACCTGGTGTCCTTTTTGTAGCCATGAAACTCTGTATGGGCTTGGATGATCAGTCATATCCAGCTCCAGCTTCTCTACCATCTTTGTAGATACGAGATTATCCATGCTACCACTGTCAAAAATAACCTTGCACACCCTATCCTTGGTCTTGCAAGCTGTTCTGAACAATTTGGTCCTTTTCACTGAGCTTTCCACCTCCTTCTCAGGTGTTAAAAGGACTTTTCGCATCATAAGCGATCTTCCGCCTTCTGCATCCTTGGCCTCAACATCACGCCTCTGTGCCTCGGTGATGTGAGCTTCTCCAATGCCCTTCTTTTTCTCTGGACACTCATAAGAATTGTGCCCATTTTTCCCACATGTAAAGCATGTGATTACTCCTCCTCGACCTCTTCCTCTACCTCTGGTACGAGGAAAAGTGTTTGCATCAACATATCCTCCTCCTTTCTCTGTATGTTGTCCTCTTTGTTCTATGTATGGTCCTCGCTGTAAGGTTCCACCTCTTTCAACTTTACCCTGAGGTTTCTTCCATTCCTCCTTAGGCTTCTGGTATTTATCCTGGGCAACTGTCTTGCCTCTGGGCTGACTCCTGCCTCTCCCTCGTTGACCTTGCTTACAACTAAGCTTCTCCTTTGCTTTCAGAGCCATCTAATAATCATCCTCCACCGTTCGGATGGTTACCATGCTCAATTCATCCTGAATGTCGTATCTCAGACCATTCAGATATCTGGCAACCTTTTCATCATCGCTCTCCCGATGACCATCTCTGATGTTCAGTCGATAGAATTCCTCAGTGTATTCTTTCACTGTCATCAGCTTCTGCCTCAAGTTCTTCATTCTACTGAACAGAGTAATTTGATAGTCTCTTGGGATGAACTTCACCTTCATCTTCGCGATCATTCGATCCCAACTCTTGATATTCTGTTTGCCTTTGCAGCGTCTGTCTGCTTGTAGCTCATCCCACCATAAGGCTGCATGTCCCTTCAAGCACGTGATAGCATGTCTGACATTCTTGTCCTCTTAGATCTCTTCATAGTTGAAGTAGGTATCAATATCTCTAATCCAGTCTAGCAGCTCTTCTGCATCCAAGTTCCCCTCATAGACTGGGATGTCCATCTTAGCTTTCGCACCCATCCTAGCCATAGCTTTAATCAATCGCTCAGTTGATGCATCTTCGGCTGCAACTTCTTCCTCTCGTTCAAACTCAACTTCATCCTCTGAATCGCTGAAATTCCCCGCACTAACTGTGCGTCTCTGAGTTGTCTCCATTTCTTCAAGTCTTGCTCGAAGATCTCTCATCTACCTGTCCATTTCTAGATTTCCTACCGGCCTGCCTCTTCTTCGCACCTCCCTATCCTCTGGGTCAGGTGATTGTCTTTCTCTTATGGGCGGCATGGTTAACTTCTTCTTCTCCTTCTCTTTCTCTGCTACAGAAAGAAAAGAAATATTCCCGCTCTGATACCAAACCTGACGCAGCCACGCTCCTCAGAGCACATCCGCTTCAACAGGATCTTCTCTTCTTCCTCGGCCCGAAGAACTCAACGGTTCTTCTATTTCCCTATCGGTAAATTTGCACCCCACAGGTTTTCTTCGGCGTGATCCCCCCTTCTTTGCTTTCAGAGGATCATAACTCATGACTTCGCAAGTTCTCGGTTGATCGTTGGGCTCTCGAATCCCCGAGACCTGAGATGTCAGTCAACGTTGACTTCCTCTTTCCTCTATCGGGACTTTGTCTCTATTGAGACTTCGCTACTCGCGATAACAAGCACTCAGCTCTCCGAATCCCGAGTCTCGATGCGCCGAAACTCCGATACAATCCTATCACGCTTTCGCTACTCGCAACCTCGCTCCTTCGTGACTTGGAGTACCCAATACTTGGGCTCTCACCCTGCGACCTTCTAAGTTCGCGAGATCTCCCGATCTCTGCCACCTGTCTTCCACTTACTCCTGCCATCCCACATGCTACCCTTTGGTCATCGGGATATTGCGTCTCACAAGATCGCAATTCTTGTTGCGAACTTTTGGAACTTCACCTTGCGAGTCCCCGATACACGATACGTGCGTATATCCGATGATCCTTGTGACTCGGATCGATGGCTCTGCCCCTCCTGAGCTCCGAACCTTCAGACATTCGCGTTGTAATCTCCTTGCACCTCTGGAAGATCCAACGGCCCACGAAACTTCGCGAAATCTCCTCGAAGGATTTCGATCGTCCGTTCTTCCTGGTGCTATCCATGAAATTGACGAAGTGTCTCTCTATGAGACTCGTTTGCTTGCTCCCCAACCTGAGACACTTCCCTCGGACTATCAATAGCAGTCTCCCCTACACTTATCCATTAATGAGGTTGAAGGCCTACTCATCCTAAGCTTCCTTGTGATTCTCAAATACTTATAAGGAACTTTGCACGCACTCCTTGCGGAAAATCTTCAACTTTGTCTAAGTGTTGAAGTCCTTTGACCCTGCGCACTCCTGCAGCAATAGTCTTTCAATACTTTTCTCAGAATCGCAACTCTGAGACTTAGCTTGGCCCGCACACTCCTTGCACGACACTGTGCCTAACTACACCTTCGAGGGGATGAGAACAAAAGATAACTCTAATTGAACCCTTCTGTCAACGCACTCCTTGCGGACAATTCAACTGCACTCCTTGCAGGAATCTCTTGGCTCAAATAGAGAAACAATTGAAACTCATTTACTCAACCTCTCATACTTCAATCTCACCATGAAATCACATACACAGAATATAAAAGCAAATGTATGACAGGAAGAAAACGTTCATGAGCATAACATCAATACACAAAGAAATAACACAAACCATGAAATTGAATCAAAGCTTTCTTCTATTAATTCAAATGTCTGTACATGGGTGTTCTTCACACAATTCTTTTCATTCTCTCTTCTTCTTCTCTAGCTCAGGCTAATGTTACAATGATACAATGAGGGTGTCTATATCTGTTTTCCCTCTTGGACTCTAAAGCTATCAAATCTAAATTAAATTCCTATCTACCAGCATTAACTAAATTAAATGTCGATTGTCTACTCAAAGGATGAGAGCTATCTGCTCAAGGTCCATTACAATACACAAGGTGCGCTTCATTAAATCCAAACATTGATGTTTTGCGCAACAATATCAAGGTGTTTTCAAAATTTGTGCTGGCGCTGTCCAGCTGTCTTCTGTTCCGCACTGGCTTGCTTGATGTACTGGCGATGCTCCTGCATCAGCAGACACCTGAGTCTTGCAACCACCCGTGCCTCTACCTCGGGTGAGACTTCATCTGCTTCCCAGGTGTTGCCGAAAGGGCTGGTAGTTAGGGTTTTGTTGGCGTGTTTTTGAAGCGTTGAACCCTGGGTCTACCCCTGTGCCAACAGTATGGTCTTCCACGTTAGCTGTATGATCTTCCAAGTCAATACCCAGGCATCATGGCACATCATGCTGATGTCATTCGTATTGTATTTCATGTCAGTGCCGAATCAACATGTCACATCATGATGACGTCAGCATTGTAATGCCATGTAATCATCTTGTGTCAGTGTTCATAGTTTCACATCATATGATGATGTCATTTCCACATCATTATGTACTCCAATGTCAACATCTCATTCGATGCAGTACCACCACGAAGGCATCCTATGTCAGCGCCATACTACCACAAGAGCATCCTGCATTAGTGTATATACTTCCATGTTATCATGTATGTCCTGCCATGTCATCCATATGGATGACATGTGGTAGCCTCTCAATATTCCATGTTAGCCTCTTGACATCAACACTATACATACTTTTCCAGTTTCACATGTTTCCTCAAAACTTCATATGGATATATCTTTTGCATTGAGACTTCATTTGACGAGTTGTTTGTGCCATTGGAAATCTCTTGATGAGATCTTTGACTTGGTGTTTGTTTCATTGAATTTTGGGAACTTTTACTTTTGAGGTATTTTGGAGCCCCATGGTTCATTCATGCTATCTATTTCCTATTTGTTTGGATTAATAGGCTTTATTTTCTCTACATTATCTACTTGGATGTTTTGGTTGATTTATTCAAGAGATTTGATGTTTTTCCCATCTTTTCTTCAACACCTGCAATCCCTGTCAATCATTCTCTAATACCACTTGATATGATACTAGGGTGACACTAATACCAATATTTTTTTGGTTCTATACTACTTAATAAAATTCATATTTGCAATTCAGATCTATTGAACTTGATTTCCTTAAAGATGAAAATATGCATTTATGAAGTCTTGAATCCAAATTGAATATAACTTGGTGAATGTGTTGTTAGTCCCATGATTCATTACTTAATCCATTTAACAATCATAATTGTGGAAACACAAACATGTATAAGAAAACATGAGACAAAATATCAACACATGAGGCAAGAGATCATTGAGTTGTTAACAAAGTTCAGCAGACCATCTTGCCTACATCTTCAGATTTTATTGGAATATGAACCACTTGATTATCCTTCCTTTGAAAGGGATGAAATATTCTCATAAAATGTGGCACATTCTCCAAGGATCGCACATAAGTGATATTTCTTCAGACTCCAGAAGGAATATATTCTCCTTGATCAAGGGGCTCAACTCTCCCGATGATGGGGCTTACAAACCATAGGCACGATTGCTTGATTCTCTTGTCCAAGAGTTCTACAAAAGAGCCTCCTAAAATCTCCCCCAATAAGGAGTTTAAATAGTTTCCCTAGTCTCCATAATCCATGGAGACAAGATCCACAAATTTAGGATCAAGTAACCACTCAAGGACAAAAATGAGAAAGCATCTCAACCAACTCATGAGAGACTTAACTTCCTCCTTGAGACTAGGAAACCGATTTTAATAAAGTGAGGAAGAGTCCAAACCAACTCATGAGACCCTTAACTTCCTCCTCGAGACTAGGAAACTAATTTCCCCTTAAAACTAGGAAACTAATTTGTGAGTTAGATTCTTTCACAAAACTAATTTCCCATTTTTACAATTAAATGAATAATAAATTATATTATCAAAGTTACTTCAATCATGAATCATTTTTCCAATATGCATGACTAATACATGAGTTTTTCATAATCCTTTCAAGTATTAATCATTTTTACAATTTAAATAATTCAATCATGAGAATTAATTATTCTTTTCCACCTATTATCAATTAAAATTTTAATATTCTTCTCCATGGTGTGAAAAGTAATTATTCCTTGTGTGGACATCCTCCTAGATCAGTTGGGATTTTCCCAATCTACATACTATGTGAAAATATTTTGGCACCATTTCTAGGGATGATTTTGAATCCTCTTTCGAGCCCTAATGACACTTTGGAAAGATTTGATCCCATAGAATTCACGCATAGATTTCTTGGCGACTCCACTTGAAGGAAGTTCCCTTTCCATTATTGATGAGCCTTTCATAAATCTCATCTGGCGACTCCACCAGCCTTTCCCCCGGGAAGATTCAATCCTTCTAAGGTTTACCGAAGAAATCCCCCTCATAACTCTCCCTTTGTCAAAACCTTATTACAAATTTCCCTTCCCCTCACTATAATGGTTTATTCCTGGTATAGTAATATTTTCAAGCCATTGAACTTGGTCTCAATAGTTGGATACCCCAATATTGTGCCCAAAGAGTCTAAAAATTGGTTTCCAAAATTCACTGGAAACGACATGGTTACACCAACAGACCACCTATATGCAATAAGTGTGGCCTTACTAAATGAAGGTGTGGAACATGAATATTTGGCGATGATGTTTTTATCCACGTCTTTTAATGAAGGTTCCCAAAGGTGGCTTAGAGGACTACCTGATAATAATTTGGCATCTTATGATGATTTCTTTAAGTTTCTCAAAAGCAGATGGTTAACGAAGAAAGATACTGGAATTCTATTAGCTGAGTTCAATCAAATCAAGAAGAAGGAAAATGAAACAGTGAGGGAGTTTTCTACTAGATTTGATAAATTGTATGATCAGATCCCAATCAAGCTACGTCCGCCAACAAAATTTGTCCATGTCCTCTACATGAATTATTTTGAGGGAAAATCTGGTTTTATCCTAAAGGTTAAAATACTTGACACTTTGGAAAAGGCCAAAGAATATAGTGCATAGATTGAGGAAAATATTATCAAATCAAACATTGACCCTTTTCAATTTCCTCGGTCCAAGGTAGAAGGAAGGAAAAATACCTTTACAAATTCTACACCAGATCCAATCACTCTCTTGGCCCATAATTTCAATCAAATGAATACTCAGTTTGTCTAGAGTCAAAATCAGATCATGAATAGGTTAACAACATTAGAAAAAATCCATTCTTCCCCCATCTCTCAGGTTTTTAGATAACCAAACGTAGGTTGGAAGGCGAGGCCTCAACAGGGGGAAAAATATCTCAACACTTTGAATCCAGTTGGAATGGTCAATACAAAAGCATTCCCACAGTGCTTACCCTACAATGAAACACATTTAGAAGATGAATGTCTAAGACGAACAAAGGAAGAGGGACCAGGTTCTGCAAAGGAGATGAATTTCATTGATACAATATTTATTGTTGAAGACGATGAGTATGTGAATATTACACCAGATAAACTTAGGGAGTTCAGGGAAAGGGGTGCCAGAAAGCGGCAGCTCAAAGAAATCAACTAACTATATGAGAACACCAAGAATGAATTGAGAAAGAAATATATTATTACATATGCAAGAAGAAATAGATCTCTAGTTCATCCACCAAAAGCCCCAATTCCTGAAGAGGGATCTGGTAAAGAAGTTGAAGGTTGGATCGAGGTGAGTCAATTGTTGATATTTAGGACTATTGGGCCCTTGGTTTTTTATAAAGAGATACAGATAACTGAGTGGTGGACAAAGTTAAATAAGTCGCGTGACAACTAGAAGCTTAGAAATATGTGGGACAATATTGGGGGTGTATAAAGAAGTTTTTGATTCAGTAAAGACTAAAAGTACATAAATACATGAAGGAAGTCATTGTTTAGAGAGTTTGGTTGGTTCATCTTTTGTGAGATATAACAACCTGGTTAGTCGATTAGATCCTGAAGGCTTGTAGTGAATCCTGTAGAATGTTGTTCCTTATTGTAAGAGCCAGATCTCTCTAGGAAAGATAATGTATTAGAGATATGTGTATTTTGAGAAGAGATCAGTTATATCCACAATGTATGAATGTAGTTTTGTACTACTAAAAGTAATATAATGATGAGATTGGGGCCAAAAAAATTATTTTATGGTTGTTTGTTCCTCATATGAATGGATCTGTATATCTACCGTGTTTATGCTTATTATTTTTCCTATTGATGTTTGAATGTTGTCACATCATCAATTTAATGGTCAAATCTATAGATATTTATGCTATATAAGTAGATCTAGTTTGGTATTTTCTATAACTCCGTTCACCTTATATGTGTCAACTATGCTTCAGGTGAGACATCCTTCTCTTGTGGAAGGTTCAAAATGCCAACATTCCTAGACTAAACAAATCTCTTTATTGATAAACAACTAAGAACCCTGGTATTGAATTTGCACCAACATCTATCGCTACTGTTGCTTATGTTGTAACTCTTTCAACTTCTAAGTTTTTTTCATATTCAACTTCTTCCTCCTTCTCAGAAGTGTCCTTTGTTTCTACTTATACTTTAGCTACTACTACCTCTAGTACCACATCAATTTTTTCCTTAGCTCTAGCTTCATTGGTCTTCCTCTTATTTTCTATAGATGTCCTCCTTATTTTTCTAAACTCTTTCCTTCTTTATCCTCTTCTTATTTGTTGTTGTTTCTTATTCTTCGATTGACCGGGAGTGCATGGATGTTGTTGCAACAGATGTTATTTCTCTTACATTTTATTCTTCTGTCTTTTGTGCTTCTTCACTAGCCTTCTCTTCATCGACAACCCTTCTCACAAGTCTTCCTTGATGCTTGAAAATGAATTTGTCATAGGTACATGCCCCAAACCATAATTATTCTTCATGGCAATTGATTAAAATGTATTCCCATGTGAATTTGAGTTGGATGCAATAATATTTGATAGCCTTCTTGGGATTATTCCTTCTTAATCTCATTCCCCTAAACCATTATGATAGTAACTTATCCAATTCATCCTAATCCTTCTTGGTGGTTGTGAATGAGTATGAACTGATCCATAACAAAATCATAGGCTATATATCCTTCTTGCCCCGATAGAGAGCTACCCCAACTCCATGGATCACTATTTGATAGACAGCCTCTTGAAGCACTAGTTTGTATGGGAAAAATATTGGAAGCATATGGGGATCCTTGGTGGCCTTGCATATCTTGATGTAAGTATCATGTTCCATCAGATACTAGTTTCCAATCTTTCTAACAATTTCTAGTGGTTTATCCATCATGCATGGGGTCGGTGTGAAAAAAAATGAATTCATACAAAGGCGTGAAAAAGTTATCACATATATTATGATATTACCACTTTTACTTGTGCTCTAAGAGAACCTTGTAGTCGATGTGTATGCACAGGTCTATCAATTTCCATGACCGACCAATATTAGTATATTGATGTGCCATGCACATAATATCCAATAGGTACGGTGACATGTGAAAACTTGGAAAATTCCTAGGCTCGATGCTCTTGAAGGCTGCGATGGATTTTGTCAGATTTTGTAATAGGATCTCATCCCGGTCCATTGTCGACCCTTCATCCATGTAGTAGTAGATTAATGGAATTAAGGACAATGTAAATATGGAGGCATATTTCTCTCTGTACATCCTGTATATCATTTCCATCATATATTGATAGCACATTCTAAGTGTCGTGGTGGGATACTCATTGGGTGGCTTATGCTTGAAATGTTTTTCTTGATTGTAATAGATATTGAAAATTTATTTTTCTTTGAGATTGAAACCACTGAGGAGTTCCTCATCCAACTTTCAGGTTCCCATTTCCATGTGATAGTGATTTTCTAGGCCAAATTTTCGGAATGATGCTATGGGTTCTCCCCTGACATTGAGTATATGTACTTTTTCCAACTATACATGCTTGAGAATCCAAGAAATTGCATCCATGCAATGGATTACTCTAGCATGAGATTCCATCCTGTGTATTCCTGATCTCCTAATGTTCTTAAAAATATGGAGCCTGTCTTAGTCGTCATCTTCTACCAGGAACATCTTCCTTTTGAACATTTGGAAGACTTCACCCCATTTGAGTGAGTCTCCTCCTTTCTCTAGGAGCCCTTCTTTGTTCATCATACATTGTTCCTGTAGAATCAAGATCTTCCTCTTTCCTTCTTCCACTACCAGTGGCCTCTGTGGAAAGTGCCTTGATTTTTATCTTCTTTTGTGGAAACATTTCTTAACTTGAAACACATAGTCATAATTATCCCAAAGACAAAAACATGTGAGAAAATAAACATGATCATATAAAGACCTATAAACATATGAGAATTCCAGTAGTAAATGAATATTGAAAACAATTCTACCTGTGTAAACCTCTGTGTTGAGTACCTGAAGAATCATGTGTGTCAATGTTGGGAAGGAGATCATCATCTAAGGATGATAGGATTATTGGAGACACTATGAGAGTTTAAACATTGGAGAGAAACCAGATGAAGAATCCAAGAAGGTCGATGAAATTTGATGTTATCTTAGTTAATGGAGAAATATTTGAGATCAGATCAGTTCATGGGAGTTGCTACGATATGTACCAAATAATTTCATGTAAACTTCGTCAATTATATTAGAGGAATTAGTGGAAATATCGCCAAAATGGATTGGAAAAATTCATATTAAGTTCTTGGTGAACACCGTCGGTGATCTCATTAAGTGATCTGATGAAGACCGATGATTATATTATCAAGTATTTTGGTGAATACCAGAGATGATCATGCAAAGTCCTCTAATGAAGAATGAAAAGGATCACGTAAATTCGTCCAGATAAATAGACGACAAATCATATTAACTTCTCCAGTGAAGACTGAAAACAATCATGTAAATTCCTCTGGTGAAGACCTAAGGTGATCATGTAAAGTCCTCTAGTAACTATGAAAGGTGATCAATTTAAGTCCTCCGGTGAATAATGGAATAATTCATGCTAAGTACTCACCTCAATACCAAAGGAGTTGACATGAAGTTCTCCATCGAATACCTCAGGCATGTTATCAACTTCACCGATTTAAAATTTAACTAAGTATTGAAATGGATCTTTAGGTTGCGTAAAGGGGATTAGATATTGAGTGATTGGTAAAATGATATGAATTTGACTGAATAATTCCAAGACAAAGGATCAATTCTTCCTAAGCCTAAAAATGGCTCTAGGTGATCTGAAGATTTCATGATGGTGTCAGATGCATGATGTCAGCTAGGGACTAGGAACTAGGAACCATTTCATTTTCAACCAATCTCAGGAAAGAAAATTGTTAGGGGATAATGTAGAGGTATTGGGATACAACACACACCCTGCTATAGAATGTACAACAGAAAAAAACAAAATAGAAATGCCTTTTCCAAATAATGAGGAATCCACTAGAAACTAAAACACCAAAAAACATGAAATGAAGCACCATTCTTTTATTGATTCGAAGTAAATACATGATCTAAATTACATTGAGACTAGGTTAAAAGAAAGCCATGAATTTCTGCTCGTGTGGCTAAAAACCATTACGAAATCATCCAGAGGGTAATGGTCTACATGTATGAGCTGAGATTTTTTTTCGCCCTTCCTATGTGCTCACCCAACCTGGAATGTTTCTCTCAAGGATACCTTCTAATATTTCCTTTCTTTGTGGTTACCAACAACTTTAAAATCACGCTCCATTTATTTTTAAAACTCCTCCTCAGCTCTAAAACAATTTTCCTTCCATCCAAGAACGAGCTGTTACTCAAACCATCTCTCTGTCTTCCGTATTTCTTCAACTTCCTTTTGACGTCGGGTCAGATTTTGTATTTTAGCTGCAAGTTCTTTAACAATAGCTACGACTCATCATGAATTCATACTGGCATGGAAAAATCAAATTCATATGACCACAATGTTTCAAATAAAGAAATATCATGACACTTGTAAAATTTCATTATGTACGCATGTTTTAGCACAAGTTTCGGCACAAGTTTCAACATAGAAAGAGTAGATGTAGGATTAATCAAGAGTTCAAATTTATAGCAAACTAAATAAATAAAATGGACCACTAAAACAATCCTTATTTGACTTATTTCCTATTTGCAGAATGGAAATAGTTTTGGGTGATGTAGATTGCCCAAGCCCAATGATGCTCCTGCATCAGACACCCTTGGTAAGGAAAACATTAGGTCCAACTCATGTGCATATCACCGTTGATGTGAAGAGTTCTGCAGAACTAATAATTGATCTTCAGTCACCCACGATGCATCTTGTTCTCCTTTATTCTTCCACTTGATCAAATATTCCATGTACTCCTCCCGATCAGTCTTCTTTCCAATTTTGTTAGCAAGAATTTCTTTAATCTGATCCTTAGAATTAATTGGTATATGTGGTTCCCATTCATTGAGGGTACCTTCATATTCTGTTCTATCCCCTTCATGAAAATCATAGAGGCCAGGAACATTGAATGTAGGAGTTATGTCAAATTTCTTCGAAAGTTCCAGCTGATAAGCATTAACAGAGATCTTTTTTAGAATTTGAGATGGACCTATCTTCTTGTACTTGAGTTTATTATATGTGCCTCAAGGAAATCACTCCTTCCTAAAGTGATCCATGACCAACTCAACCTATTGGAATACCTTCTATCTTCTATGTTGATTTTTTCTTTGCTTATAATTGTCATTGATAGCCTGCAATTTCTTCATTACTTGTTCTTGTAATTCGTGCATACTATCCACAAAATCATTTTCATCAACAATCTTATTTCCTTACAGATACGACAATGAAACCAAATCTACCACACCTTTTTTTGACTATCCATAAACAATTTGAAATTGAGTCTTTCCCATAGATCTATTCACCGAATCATTATATGTGAATTCAACTTGGGCCAATTCCAAATCCCATTGACTAGGATTCTTTGCACTTAAATTTCTCAAAACATTTCCTAGACTTTTGTTCACTACTTCTATCTGACTGTCCATTTGATGATGATACATTGAACTGTACAAAAAATATGAGCCTATGTTTTTTCCAGAGTGTCCTCCAAAAATTCCCAGTAAATTGGGTATCATGATATGAGGTAATACTCCATGGAAATCCATGCAATCTGACCATTTCTTTGAAAAACAATGTAGCTACTTCACTAGTATCACTAGTCTTATTACATGCTATGAAGTGTGCCATTTTCAAAAATCTATCCACCTCTACCATTTCTAAATCATGCTTTAT
The DNA here is from genome assembly GCA_010110895.2 of Picea sitchensis. Classification (NCBI taxonomy): domain Eukaryota; kingdom Viridiplantae; phylum Streptophyta; class Pinopsida; order Pinales; family Pinaceae; genus Picea; species Picea sitchensis. Next base: position 78,154 of record SNQJ01S0037552.1, on the reverse strand, counting down.
TTGAGTCATATGAAATCCTACTAATATCCTCCCAAGGTCCTTTGGGTACTAGCAATGGAGTATAGAGTCTTGTGTTTTGAATTTTTCTTTTAGCTAGTTGGCAGATCCTGCAAAATTCAACAAAATGTTGAACATCCTTATTAAAGTTGGGCTAAAATCACCTCTCCTTTACTAAGGCTGGGGTTTTATCAATTCCAAAATGTCCTCCTAAATCACCACTATGCAATTCTTTAATGAGATTCAATCGTATGGAACTTCTGGGAATACACAACTTCTGAATTTTAAACAAAAACCCCTCCTGGATATGGTAGTCCAGATATGGTGTTCTATCTAAAAAATAAGGCTTGTTACATGCCTTCCAATCTTACGATAAATCTACATCTTCTTCATACAATGTCTTTAGATAGTTCAGGCTTACCATTTCTACCGAAATGCTATTGAGTAACAATATCCTCCAACTTAATGCATCAACTACCTTATTAGACTTCTCGGACCTATGTTCCAACACAAAAGAGTAATTTTGCAAGAATTCTACCCATTTAGTATGATTTTGATTCAACTTACCTTGGAAGTTAATTTATTGTAGAGCTTTGTGATCCGTGAAAAGACAAACTCCTTCGACAGTAGATAATGTCACCATTTCTTCAAAGATTTCACAATAGCATAAAGTTCTTGATCATAAACATAATACTTCTTTTTAGACTCGTTCAAATTCTCAATGATAAATGCAAATGGTCTTCCTTCTTGACTTAGAATTTCTCCAATTGTTGTTCCACTAGCGTCATAATCAACCTGAAATACTTTTTTTAAATATGATAATGCTAATATTGGTTGTGTTGACTAAAGTTCCTAATGAATTTCCCATAAAATCCTTCCAATCCATGGAAACTCCTCACATCGAATGTGAATCTTGATGTTGGCCATTCAAGGATAATCGTCACTTTCTCAGGATTCATTTTCAGTCCTTCCTTTGAAACCACAAAACCCAGGTACACTAAATCTCATTGCATGAATGTACACTTCATGATGTTTATCAATAGTTTCTCTTCTTTCAAGCGTTATAACACTACTCTCACATGTTCAACATGTTCTGTTATGTTCCTGCTAAAAATCATTATATTATCTAAATATACAACCACAAACTTACCCAAAAATGGCTTCAAGACTTCATTCATTAATATCATGAACGTGTTGGGTGCATTAGTAAACCCGAACAACATCACTGAACATTCAAATAGTCCATATTTCATCTTAAATGTTGTCTTCCATTCACCACCTTCTCTGATATGAATCTAGTGATAACCAGTATTCAAATCAAATTTTGAAAAATATTCTAAACCACTCAGGAAATCCATAAGGTCATCCATTCCGGGAAATGAAAATCGATACTTGATAGTGATATTGTTTATAGCATGTGAATCAATACACATTCACCATTCCCCTATTTTCTTTGGATTCAATATTGTTGGTATTGCACACAGACTCAAACTCTCATGAATTAACCCTCGGTCAAGCAATTCCTGCACTTTCTGATTCACTTCTTCACTCTCTGTTGGAGTCATCCTGTAAGGCACTTTATTAGGTAAACTTGATCCATGCATTAAATCAATTTGATGAGAAATAATTCTCACTAGAGGAAATCCTTTTGGAAGATCATTAGTAATAATCTCCTTAAATTCACCCAACAATGACTTTATTTCTGTAGGTACAAAATTTGGATCCTCTACACTTTTCACTTCTTTCAGAATTACTGCTAAACAAAATGTCAATTTTATTTCTTCTTGTGATACTTCCTTATAAGAACATATCATAATCCTACTAATACTCGTGTTTATATCAACACAATTTCTTGTTTCTTCTATTGTATCCTATATCATTGGTGTTAGTTTATATCATTGTCCATCTTTCCTAAACTCGTATGCGTTTTCCTTGCCATCATGGTGAACTTATCGATCAAATAACCATGGTCTTCACAAAACACATTCATCTCAATCACATCACATAACACCTTCTTCTGAAAACTCCCTATTTGAAAATTCAATAAATATTGCTTAGTCATAGTCACCTGTTTTCCCTTCTTCAACCAAGAAACATGGTAACTTAGGGTTCAGATGGTTCAACCTTGTCAATTTCAGTTTGTTCATGACTGGATACTAAATGTTTTGTACTTCCTCCATCTATAATTAGGTTACAACATTTCCCTTGAACCTGTTAAGAACCAAACATCAATATAGCATAGAAAACCCTCAGGAAAAGTACTCAACGCCTTGAAAAAGGCATAATTTCAGATAATAAGCCTCTTCGA
>SNQJ01S0037552.1:62358-75839 GCA_010110895.2 Picea sitchensis | reverse complement strand
GTTCAAGTGTTATTTCTGTTGCTATTTCGTATATCATTTCTGTGTATTGTGAAGATTATGCTGGATATTTCACTGTTATTCTGTTATTTCTAGCATTTCGTTTCTGTTCTGCATATTTTATATATCTGGTATCTTGCAAATTCGGAGAGAACGGTTATGAGATCGAGTTGCCGGATGGCATCGGGATATCTTCGATATTCAATATCGTAGACTTATATCCATACAAGGCTAGAGAAACAGAGACTGCAATTGAGCAACCAATCATCCAGTGGACGAAGCAGATGCCGAATGCGGAAAAGCCATAGATGGAGTGCATATTGGACAAGAGAGTAGGAAAGAAGACTAGGAGGAAAGAATACTTCGAGTATCTGGTCAAGTGGAAGGACCACCTAGTGGAAGATGCCAACTGGGAGAGTGAAGCAGTGATATAGAGGCATGGACAGACCGTGCAAGAGCTCATGGATAGGAGCCCATGAAAGTTTTCAAGCCGAGGAGTATGATGCAGGAGCATCGCCAGCACATAAAGCGAGCCAGCGCGGAACAGAAGACAACTAGACAACGCCAACACAAATTTTGAAAACACCTTGATATTGTTGCGCAAAACATTAATGTTTGGATTTAATGAAGCGCACCTTGTGTATTGTAATGGACCTTGAGCGGATATCTCTTGTCCTTTGAGTAGACAGTCCACATTTAATTTAGTTAATGCTGGTAGATAGGAATTTAATTTAGATTTGATAGCATTAGAGTCCAAGAGGGAAAATGGATATAGACACCCTCATTGTATCATTGTAACATTAGCCTGAGCTAGAAAAGTAGAAGAGAGCATATAGAGAATTGTGTGAAGAACACCCATGTACAAACATTTGAATTAATAGAAGAAAGGTTTGATTCAATTTCATGGTTTGTGTTATTTCTCTGTGTATTGATGTTATGCTCATGAACGTTTGCTTCCTGTCATACATTTGCTTTTATATGTTGTGTATGTGATTTCATGGTGAGATTGAAGTCTGAGAGGTTGAGTAAATGAGTTTCAATTGTTTCTCTATTTGAGCCAAGAGATTCCTGCAAGGAGTGCAATTGAATTGTCCGCAAGGAGTGTGTTGACAGAAGGGCTCAATTAGAGTTAGCTTTTGTTCTCATCCCCTCGAATGTGCAGTTAGGCATAGTGTCGTGCAAGGAGTGCACAAGCCAAGCTAAGTCTTAGATTTGCGATTCTGAGAAAAGTATTGAAAGACTGCTGCTGCAGGAGTGCGCAGGGTCAAAGGACTTCAACACTTAGACAAAGTTGAATATTTGCTGCAAGGAGTGCGTGCAAAGTTCCTTCTAAGTATTTGAGAATCGCAAGGAAGATCAGGAGGAGTAGGACTTCGACCTCATTAATGGATAAGTGCAGGGGAGACTGCTATTGAAATTATGAGGGAAGCGTCGTAGGTTGGCGAGCAGGCAAACGAGTCTCGTAGAGAGACACTTCGTCAATTTCATGGATTGCACCAGGAAGAATGGACGATCGAAATCCTTCGAGGAGATTTTGTGAAGTTTCGTGGGCCATTGGATCTTGCGGAGGTTCAAGGAGATTACGGCATGAACATCTGAAGGTTCGGAGCTCAGGAGGGGCAGAGCCATCGATCCGGGTCACAATGATCATCGGATCTACGTGTGTATCGTGTATCGGGGACTCGCAAGGTGAAGTTCCAAAAGTTCTCAACAAGAATTGCGATCTTGCGAGACGCGATATCCCGACGACCAAAGGGTTGCGTGTGGGACCATAGAAGTAAGTGGAAGAGAGGTGGCAGAGATCAGGAGATCTCGTGAACTCGAAAGTTCGTAGGGTGAGAGCCCAAGTATTGGGTACTCCAAGTCATGAAGGAGCGCGGTTGCGAGTAGCGAAAGCGCGATAGGATCGTATCGGAGTTTCGGCGCATCGGGATTCAGGAGTCGGAGAGCCGAGTGCTTGTTATCGCGAGTAGAGGAAAGAGGAAAGTCAGCTTTGACTGACATCTCGGGTCTCGGGGATTTGAGAGCCCAGCGATCAACCGAGAACTTGCGAAGTCGCGAGTTCCGATCCTCCGAAAGCAAAGAAGGGGGGATCGCGCCGAAGAAAACCTGTGGGGTGCAGATTTCCCGATAGGGAAATAGAAGAACCGTTGAGTTCTTCGGGCCGAGGAAGAAGAGAAGATCCTGTTGAAGAGGACGTGCTCCGACAAGCACGGCTGCGTCATCTGCAACCTTAGCTGGGACATAGATATGTGATTATTACCCTAAGAAAGTACTTTAGCAAAGATCGTTCATCAGTATTTAACCCTCAAGGAATTCTACAGATGGCACAGAGCACCACAACATTCACTTAGATCTAGGTTAAGTTAGCACTTAGAAACATAAAAACAGGTTTAGCAATCAACTCCTTCATCAGATCTACACCCATACATCTAAGAAGAACAAAGAAAAGTGAATCTATCGAATAGCATCATAGAAAAGCACATAGCATAATCATATCAAATAATAACATATGGAAAGAAACCAACACATTAGGTCGAAGCACTGAGCAAAATACATAGAGTTACCATGGTTCACCCCCACCCTGGGGCTACGTCCACAAAGTCTTATTCTTCTTTATTAGCTTTGGTCAATCTGGTTACAACACAAAGCTCATACTTGTACTCTGCATAGGATAGGAGATCTGCACGCACCTTGCTAGATCCTCCTTCTCCGAGTAGATCTAGCACAGAGCCTTCTTACAATCCATGCACTCAACACTTACAACACTCACACTCATCTCTGCAATTCAGTCACATAATATGCACAAAGCCTTTAGTAGCACTTAGCTTATCTTCTCGCCCTATCTTACATTGCTTAGCTACTTATTTATACTTTACAAAATAGGCCTAAAATATGGGTAAACCCATGGGTCGACATCCCTTTCCCATTAAATTAACACAAAACACTAAAAGGTCCCCAAAAGTGGGCCGATATCCTATGATCTATGCTTCACCTGGTGCTCCCTCTTTGACAGGTTGTTGAAGTCCAAAAATGGTCAAATATGACCAAGTGTTCCTCAAAACTTGGTCAAGGGCCAACAGGCCCCCAACACTCACCTGTGACTCATCCCGATTCACTCTGTTCTAATCAACTCTGCTTCGAATGTCTCGAGCTTGGCCCGAGTTACTTCGACCTGCTGCAGTGCGAGTGCTAAACCTATGAAGTGTGTTTTGTGTGAGGTGTGGTGTAGACTGGATTTCATTCTTTAATTGGTTGTAATAAGCGTGGAAGATGACATTGGACTACCATTGCTTGTTCATGTCGCTGGAGTATCACAGCGTAAAGAACTTCGCAGCCATTGGTTCAAAGGGTTCGATCTCCGAAAAAGTGGCACCTTCTAGTAGCTCCCAGTTGATGAAAGCGATGAGTATGAGAAACCAACTAAATTGGAACTCATAACCTTGGTCTTGTGATTATCTGCAGTCAAGCTCAAGCTAATTCACAAGGTACTTTTCCCAGTTCATTTGTAGTCCCTCCGCGCACTTTCCTGCGAGGTCAACTACAAATCCAGTCACTTGTGTGGGTATCTTCTTGCAGACTAACTTCCCTGTGATCATCTGGAAACCGAGGTGCACTGCTGCATTCTTGATGGAGGATACAAGGTAGCCTCCATCAAGAATGCAGTAATTCACCTAGGTTGCCAAATGATCGTAGGGAATTTAGTTTTCAAGAACATACCCACACAAGTGACTGGATTTGTAGTTGACCTCATAGGAAAGTGCGTGGAGGGACTACAAATGAACTGGGAAAAGTACCAAATGATCCAACCATAAGTATCCTCTGTGGTAGAAGGAAAACAACAATCCAACGCATGCATTCACTTCCTGATGCCTCCCGAAATTCAAAATCTTTATTACATTGAGGAGGGTTGAATGCGCGAGGTTATGGGTTCATTGTTGAGGGACAATATTCGAGTTCCTCCCTTCGGGTTATATCGTCCCTAATGGCTATATTTCTTCATCATGGCGAAGTACTCTATGTTGTTGTTCTGATATCTTGGTGAAGCTCAAATTATGCAATTTTTATTTCTGTGAAGTATTCTCTAGAACCTCTTGTGACCTTACAGTATTAGCCTTTTTCTTTCTTAACTTTATAGCCATCTTCCCAGTGAGCTTCATATCAGTAATTCTTTTACCATTCTGGTGCTTATCTTCTATGGTCTTAGTTGCTTTGCACTGTTGAAATTATTTCCTAGGGTTTCTGGTTAATACTTCTTCTGTATCAAAAATAGGTAACTCAATCTTCTATGAATCCTCTAGTGTTCTCTTAGCCTCAACATCAGGATTTCTAGTATTAAATATCTGCGACCGACTCTTCTATTCTTCAATCAAGTATGCAACCCTTCTAGTCATAAAGTCTTTTAACTCTTGTTTCTTCTGTTCCAAAACTTCTTCCTCTTTTCGTCTGGCTTGTTCTCTATCAATCCAAGGTTTTCCTATGAGCATGGTAAGCAGGGCGTTGTCTTCAATAAATTTAATAATTTCAAAGTCTTCCTCTATCAAAGTTACATTGATAGTCATAGGTATTCGAGTGAGCCTTCCACATAGGTTTACTAGATTTCCTCTGAATAAACTTGTTCCTCCTAGGGAAGGGATCATGGCGGGATTTCCTATAGCTTCCCAACTTCTCTCTGGCATAATGTTCACTTGTGTTTCTTCATCAAGAATACAGTCAATTTCGAAGTCCCCTATTCTTTCTTAGACTTGCTCCTTTTCTTTGAATATCTCTGGTAATCGGACATCTTTATGTTCCTTCAGGGTTTCTTTTATCCGTATTAATATTTTCTCCGATTCTTGTTGGGTTTCTTCTTTTTCTAGATCTGCCTTCTGGTCTTCTTGATTTAGATTCAGCCTATCCAACTTAGCCATCATTCTAGGGCAATCCAATACGTTTTGGTCCAAAGCTTTGCAACAGAGACAACTAGGTTTTATCCCAGGGCATTCTTTAGCAAGATGTCATGGTCTTCTACAACTGTAACAAAGAGTTAATCCTCTCTTCCTCTTCAATGATCCCTAACTCTTCTTGTACTGCGCACTAGGATCATAGTCGCTAGCCTGCAAAAATTTCTTTCTAGGATCCTGCATCCACTTGTTAGTCCAGACATTCTTTCGATACATAGGTATAACATATCTATTATTATATTTATCAAATCTATTCATATCAAACTTCCTTTCATTTATTAATGCCCTAGTTTTTAAGCTAGGACATAATCTATCAAACATATCTAGATCCATGTTCTAGAAACAAAAAATTTCACTTATCTTACTTCTACAGAGCACAAAGCTTCCAGATATAAGATATTTTGACTATTATTACCTTTATTAGAGCACAAAGCTTACAAATCTTACCTCCTTTCTACAGATCTTACTTCTTTCTTTAAGAAATTTACACTTTTACTTTTCTTAGAGCACCGAGCATTCATATCTCACTTCTTTTCTTTGGATCTGGTCTTCCTTTCTTCAGATATGACCTTATTCCTGGAAAAAAGATTCATAGGTCGAGTAAAAAGTTGCGCACTAGGGAAACAGATATATGCACAGAGCTTCCTTTTGCACAAAGTTTCTTCTTCCTCAGTTCCCAACAATCACAGTTTCAGGTCCCAGAAACGGAACCATTTGTTGGCACAGGGGCATACCTAGGGTTCAACGCTTCAAAAGTGATCCAAAAAAACCCTAACTACCGACCCTTTCGGCAATACCTACGAAGAAGATGAAGTCTCACCCAAGGTAGAGGAAAGGGTGGTTGCAAGACTCAGGTGTCTGCAACCTTCGCTGGGACACAGATCTGTGATTCTTACCCTAAGAAAGTACTTTAGAAAGGATCATTCATCAGTATTTAACCCTCAAGGCACTCCGCAGATGGCACAGAGCACCACAAAATTCACTTAGATCTAGGCTAAGTTAGCACTTAGCAACAACCAAATAGGTTTAGCACTCAACACCTTCATCAGATCTACACCCATACATCTAAGAAGCACCAGGAAAAGTGAATCTATCTAACAACATCATATCAAATCACATAGCATAATCATATCAAAGCATAACATATGGAAAGAAAACAACACATTAGGTCGAAGCACTGAGAACAATAAACAGAGTTACCGTGGTTCACCCCCACCCTGGGGCTACATCCACAAAGTCTTATTCTTCTTTATTAGCTTTGGTCAATCTGGTTACAACACAGAGCTCATACTTTTACTCTGCATAGGACATCAGATCTGCATGCACCTTGCCAGATCCTCCTTCCCCGAGTAGATATAGCACAGAGCCTTCTTACAATCCGTGCACTCAACACTTATAGCACTTGCACTCAGATCTGCAAGTCGGTCACATAACATGCACAAACCCTTTACTAGCACTTAGCTTATCTTCTCGCCTTATCTTACATTGCTTAGCTACTTATTTATACTTTACAAAATAGGCCTAAAACATGGGTAAACCCATGGGTCAACATACCTTCCCATTACATTAATCCAAAACCCTAAAAGGTCCCCAAAAGTGGGCCAAGATCCTGTGATCTCTGCTTTTCCTGGTGCTCCCTCTTTGACAAGCTGTCGAAGTCCAAAAATGGTTAAATATGACCAAGTGTTCCTCAAAACGTGGTCAAGGAATAACACGTAAAAATGACATAGAAACATCACGTCAGCAGGGTGACTTGGTAACACCAAAGGCCACCATGTGTCACCTGGAAATGGCCCTTTTGGCCACCATGTGTCACCCGAAAATGGCCCTTTTGGCCACCACGTGTCACCTGAAAATAGCCCTTTTGGCCACCACTTCGATCAATAAAAAAATGCCACATCACACTCCCTGGAGGTGCCACATGGCACCTCCTAGAGGCTTCAATGTGATAGAAACATACCTTGGCATGTTTTTGAAGATCTATACAAGAATTTAATGCAGATTGTATGACCTGTTTGGCATGCATTTCGAGGCAGAGAGCTGAGGACTGTTTAGAAGTCGCAGTGATATAATTGGATGAAAGTACAGTCATTTTTGCATGATTTTCTTCAACGAATCCACTGGTGTAGTCAGAATTTGGATCTGAGTAGCATATTTCAAGTCTCATGATTGAAACCCCCTTTTTTCATTAATCCATGGTATGTTTTTCGAGGTAGAGAGCTCAAGAGATCTAGAAGTGACAATGATGGAGTTTTATGAAAGAATAGTCATTCTTGCACAATTTTTTGAGTTGGATTCAATGACGCAGTACATTTTGCGATATGAGCAGTGAAAGTTTGGGCTCATGGAAGAAAACCACTTTTTCCATTAATGCATGGCACATTTTTTGAGGCAGAGTTTCACTTTTCAGAATAGGTCGAGTTTACAGTCAAAAGTTGTAGAATGACGAGACGAACTTGTTGGTGTTGTATATGCCAATATTTGAGAAACACTTTGAGCATATTGGCACAAAAACCAATGTAATTTTTATGCATTTATGGTTTTTACCTAGTTTTGAAAATTGCAAGAGGATGAATGTATGTTGTGTATTCTGGTGATCTTTGAGTGTTGAAGTAGGGAAACAAGATCTGAATTATTGTTGAAAATTCATTGTTTGAGCCTTACACATAAATCAATATGGTGTGGTAAGTGGCCATTTTGACACTTCGACAGAAAGTAGTCATGCTTACAGTAAAAAAGTCTCAGAATTTTGAGACAAGTGTGATGATGATGACATTTTCCTTGTTTATTATGTGCACATGTTTGCAATGGGGGGGATTTAAGAACCATATAGTTTCCACTAGTGCACATTTGGGGGCTATTCACCTTAATGTAAATGATGTAAAATGTTGTAATTTTCTACTCTTGAAAGTGATGATGAGAGTGAGAGGCATTTTTTTCTATGCCTAAATCCTGTAAGCCTTGTTGGCAACATTGTAAGGGGTCTTGTAGCCATTATTGAGTGAGAGGCATTGTTTTTCCTAGGACTATTTTGGAAAATTTTATAATGGATCTTGTAGCCACGGTTGTGTGATAGGCATTGTTTTTCCTAGGCTTGTTTTGACAACATTGTAATGGGTCTTATAGTCACTATTGAGTGAGAGGTATTATTTTTCCTAAGGCATGTCTTGAAAATCATTGTAAACATCTCCATGAGTGTTTTATAAACTCTTAGAAAGTATGGTACTTTGAAAAGTTGTAATCCATGTATTTTCACTACAGATTTTCATTTATGCAAGTGTTGGCATCGAAATCCTCATTCTGAAGTACAAAGGTGAAGGAGAAGAAGGGTGCAACCTTTCAGAGACATTTGTTATGTAGATCAAGGAATCAAATACAATTTTTCATTGGTGAATGTATTGGCATCAACATCCTCATTATGAAGTACAAAGATGAAGGAGAATAAGGGTGTGGCATGTTAGAGACATTTTTATGTAGATCGAGCAGTAGGGAAGTGGATCGTGGAGTGTAGGACTCTTCCTAGAAGTTGGTGGTGGAGATTCAAGTTACAATTTCTCTCTATACTTTTGGAGGACCAAAATTTATTTTTGTGGGGGGGTGTTATCTAGGAGGATCTCCACACAAGGAATCATTACTTTTCACACCATGGAGGAGATTATTAAGATGCTAATTTATGATAGGTGGCAAAGAATAATTAATGTTCATGAATGAATTATTTAAATTGTAAAAATTATTAATACTTGAAAGGAGTATGAGAAACTCATGTATATTCCTGCATATTGGAAAAATGATTAATTCTTGAAGTGAGTTTGAGAATCTCACATATTATTCATTTAATTGTAAAAATGGGAAATTATTTTTGTGAAAGAATCCAACTCACAAATTAGTTTCCTAATTTTAAGGGGAAATTAGTTTCCTAGTCTCAAGGAGAAAGTTAAGGGTTTCATGAGTTGGATTGGACTCTTCCTCACTTTATTACAAGTGGTATCCTAGTCTCAAGGAGGAAGTCAAAGGTCTCATGAGCTGGTTGAGATGATCTATGATTTTTTCCCTTGAGTGGTTACTAGATCCTTAATTTGTGGATCTTCAGTCCTTGGATTATGGAGATTAAGGAAACTATTCAAATTCCTTATTAGGAGAGATTTTAGGAGGATCTTTTGGAGAAATCTTGGAGGATAAAATCAAGAAATCATCCTTGTGGTTTGTAATCCCCTTCATTTGGAGAGGTTATCCCCTTCCATCGGGGATAATGTATTCCTTCTAGTGTTTGATGAAATGTCACTTATGTGAGAGCGTTGGAGCATGTACCACATTTTGTGAGAATATTTAATACCTTTCAAAGGAAGGATAATCAAGCGATTTGTATTCCAAGCGGATACAGAGACATAGTCAGGATGTCCTGGTGAACTCCATTAACAACTCGATGATATGTTGCCTCATGTGTTGATATTTTGTCTCATGTTTTCTTATACATGTTTTTATTTCCACAATTATGATTGTTAAATGCATTAAGTAATGGATCTTGGGAATAATAAAACATTCACCAAGTTATATTCAATTTGGATTCAAGCCTTCATAAATACATATTTTCACCTTTAATGCAATCAAGTTCAATAGAAATGAATTGTAAAATGAGTTTTACTAAGTGGCATAGAACGAAAACAAGATTAGTATCAGTTTCACTCCGGTATCATATCACCAACCCAATCCACAGAAGTGTTACAACTATGGGAGTAACTTCACACTGTCAGCTTAGATAGAGACTTCCCTCGCTTTAGTGATGATGAAATGACCATAAGGGTGGAATCTTGGTGACCCTAGGAGGATTGATATGGAAAGTGAAATGATCATGAGTGAGTCCCCTTATAGGTCAAGCTTGGAATTTGGGAAAGGATTGAGAGAGAGTCTTTTGAAAGGGTAAATGGTTGTCAAGGGTCATGCATGTGCAAAACAATGTTATCGCAACCCGGAACAAGAAATTTTTTCATAAACCAAGCCTTTAAACAATGGGGATTAGTAAGAAACGTTGTTGTCCAAAATTGCAGCAGTATTTGAATATATATGTCAGCAATGAACAAGTAATGATAGCTGCAATTTATCAATCAAAATCATGTACAAGATACTTGGAAATAAAGATAACAATGTGATCCAAATTTATGAGAGGAATGAAATGAAACACAAATCTATAAAATTAACACAAATATATAGTGAGAAATAACATAGATACAGTGAAACATGACTTCTATTCAATAAAGAAATATATTGAAAATTGTAAAATGCATAATGCAAACAATCTTGTTCGAATGGTGGAAACTAATCTCTGAGAAGAGATGTGGAAACTATGCACATTCGTCTGAGCACAAAAAAATGAGTCCTCAAGTCATTTTTAGCATCAAGAATTAATAAGAAAACTCTATACATCCAAAAACCCAACCCTAGGAGATGAAGCACCAAAATTCATGTGGGCCCCGATGGGGTAAGTTGGTACATCAACTTGTCAGGGTCATAATGTTTGCATACGATATTCATTTTAGGCACGTGATAGTCTATTAGAAAGGTCTATCCAAGGAATACAAATTTTTCCATCACACTTGACTCAATCTATACTATGACTATGGTGAGACCAAAAAACGTTGTTTAGGTCCTCAAAACAACCCTGGAAGTTTAGGACCCAAAAAGCTAGAAAACACTTCCAAGATGAAAATTGTATGTTAGCCAGTTGGAATAGGTGGGTGGCCACCAATATCCACCTGGATCAATCCTTCCCCCTTAGGAATCAATGGTATATATTGTGTTGTGTTCCCCCATCATATGAGAAACTTTATGTTGAATTTGGCCTCGGGTGAGCCACTTGCCTTGGTGCAGAGTTGCCCCACTTTGACAACATGATAAAGATGAAGTTTCTATTGGTGAGTTCCCTTGACCTATGTGTCCATGATATGATCAGTGGATGCATGTTCCATGTATTATGTGCTAAGCTCTATCAATGTCAAATATTTTTCTATCTCTAAGGTGTTCAATAATGGTTGAAAGTATGGTTGAAGGAGGTCCACATTAAATACTAGGTGAAAGACAAGGAAGGGGAAAATGTTGAGCTAAAAATCATTTTCACCCATATCCCTGGTGATGGTTTAAGGTCCATAGTAGAGTGGAAGAAGCTTATAATGGGGTATTTTAAAGTGTTCTTTCTGCAAGTGCAACCAAAATTTATCTCCCTCCTGAAAATTGTGTGGCACCCAGTGTTGATCATGGTGTTGCTTGTACTTGGCATTGGATTTCTGCAAAATATTCTGAATCTATTGGTGGATGTGATGGATTCATTCAATGAACCGGGTGGTTTTGTTGGCTTCGGTTTAAGCATGGGATGATTCTTCCCGTGTCGACGCAAGTGGTAGTGAAATATCCATGGGACCCAATGGTTGAAATATCAACCCCACCTGAAAGGGGTTGTGGTCGATTTTATGTATGTCTCTATTGTAAATTTTTTGAACATAGAGAAGACCATCTTCCCATATACATGGATGCTTGGATTTTTACATGTGAAAGATATGCATGATCATCATGTTGATGACCTAGGTTTGGACATCCATTTGGGGGTGCAAGGAAGTGGATTTCTAAGCTTGGTGTCCAACAATGACTAGAAGCTTGACTAGAATGTTTTGAGGAACTGAGTGTCCCGATATGAGATGATGGTTTGTATTATCCCAAAATTTACCCACACTCGTTCGAATAATATATTGGCAATGGAATCCACTATGATGCTCTTATTGCAGGTCGCCAAAATTGCCATATTTGAAAATCAATCGACAACCACAAAACCACAGTTGTTTCCCTTCTTGGTTGAAGGAAGGCCTGACATGTAGTCCATCGAGATGGATTTCCATGGCCTTATGAGAGTAGGAAGAGGGTTATACATACCTTATTTCTTATTATATGTTTTTGCAATGGAAGAGGTTGTGCAAGACCTGATATGCTTGTTGATGTCCTGTCGAGTTTTGGGACAATATAAATTTTGTTGCATCACTACCATTGCCTTTTCTATGTCGAAGTTTCCTTCCACCCAACTATAGTGAGCTTCCCAAATCATCTTCGCTCGCTCTCTTGATGGAACATAGAGATGGCCCAGATGGCACAACAACCTGTCCTGGATATGGAAATCAATGAAATTTGTGTTTATGCCTAGCATATGGTAGGTAGTGGAAAAGTATGGATCTCTCTCATAGAGTTGGGGTCATCCATAGGTATCATGGTTGTAGGAGTGTAGCGTTATTATTAGTGTTGCAACTGGAAGTTGACTGAGGTAGTAAACGATGCGTTTGGTGCTCCCTTTCTTATACTTTATGTTTATATGAAACTATTGCAAGCATGTGGACCACTTCTGATGGTGATCGCTCTGATATTTTCCTTGTGTCTGCATGAACTATAGAGGCTTTTGATAAGTGTGGATTACTATATCCTTCCCAAGAATGTAATTCTTTCAATGGAATCACTCTTGTACAATGGAGTACATGTATTTGTCATAAGTGGGGTACTTATGAATGATATCTGATAGTGTCTCACTATGATAAGCCATGGGATGTCTGCGTTGAGTGAGAAATGCACCCATAGCATAATCTGAAGAATCTGTCTCAATCTAAAAATGTTGTTTCATGTTAGGAAATGAGAGCACCAAGGATGAGCACAATTGTTTCTTCAAATCATCGAACACTTTCTATTATAACTGGCCCCACGTGAAATTTTCCTTTCCACCTCCCCTCGTAGCTTGGCTAAGGGCCCATGTAATATGGGAGAATCCCAACACAAACCTGTGATAGAAATTGGAAAGGCCTAAGAAGATTCGAAGCCCATTGAGTTTGGTCGGGGATGGATAGCCATTAATGACCTGGATCTCAGTTGGATTGACATGCATCCCATGCTCATCAGCTATGTATCCTAAGTATTGGACCCTATTAATTATGAAGGATTTTTTTTCCAAATTTACATATAGCGTGTGCTTCCACAGAGTGTACATAACCTATTGAATATATTGCAAGTGTTCCGCCCAACCATTTTTGAAGATGAGGATGTCATCCAAATACACCACCACAAAATAATTGGTGAAAGGATGGAATATATCATCCATCATCCTCAGGCAAGTTGGTGGTGAATTCATCAACCCAAAGAGCATGACCAACCATTCAAAAATACCTTCTTTGGACTTCAGGAAGTTTTCCATACATCGGTCTACTCCATTGGGACCTATTTGTTCGATTACTGAGAGGGGGGGTGAATCAGTAATAGAGAAATTTAATCCCTTTTAACCATATAATCTAAGTGCTATATCAATGAAGCATTATTATCCAATAACTGCAGAGTAAATAATCAATGAACAAATGAACAATCATACACATACACAGTACACCAATGTTTTACGTGGAAACCCAAATCGAGAAAAAACCACGGAATGATTTTTCTTATATGTCTTGAAGAATTACATTCATTAGAAGCACCAACTTCCTTTGTTTTCCAGCTACAACTGGAAGGAGGCTCCAACCCCCTATT
>SNQJ01S0037552.1:8452-62348 GCA_010110895.2 Picea sitchensis | reverse complement strand
GACATATGAGGGTCCTCCAACTTCGTAAGGCCATAACTCTCAAACCGTGAGGAGTTATGTGACGTTCTACATACCACCAAAAATGGCATGACATGTACTATCCATATAGAATAGTATTATCTGAAAATTTATCATAACTCATACCATTACCCATCAAACAAAATTGGGTCCAATACCCAAACCTGGGGTCTCCAACTTCTCATGGCCATAACTCTCTAATCGTGAGGAATTATGTGACGTTCCACATACCACCAGAAATGAAATGACAAGAACTATGCATATAGGATATTTTCCCTGACAAATTCACTTTCCTTCATCTCATTATTCCATAATTAAGCATGGGTTCTCTTACTCCACAAAGCGTCTTCCCGTGAGGGCTTTCACCATAAGGGGACCACTTTGTAGTTCATCCATTATTACTTCTTATCAACCATGACAAAACAATAATGAGTCATATTTACATCAAACACTATTGGGTCCATTACCCAAAACTTTGTGGTACGGGTCTTTCTTCAAGGGTTGACATCAATGACAACCAACCTTAATCAACACTGTTGGTAGTCGAACTTCATATCAATCTTACTAAAGTATTTGGCCCCCTTGAGTTGTTCAAGGAGAATGTCAATTCAGGTAATTGGTTACTGGTTCTCGACTGTGATTTTATTTAGAGCCCGGTAATCAATGCATAGTCACCAGGTCACATCTTTCTTATTCAAAAGCATGATTGGTCTTCCACAAGGTGATGATCTTGGTCGAATGTGCCCCTTTTCGAGAAGTGCTTAGATATTGCACTTGATTTCCTCATTTTCTAACATAGAGGAGAAATAGATTGGGCCATTGGGTAGCGGTGCACCAGGGGTCATATCAATTGAAATATTGACCTGACAGTGTAGAGGTACCCTAGTGGGTGAGGAGAAGATGTATTTGTATTATTTCATGACCTTATCCACTTTCTTCTACTGCATGGAGAGACCTACTGCAGAGGCCATGGATGTGGTTGCAACCTTCCCCTTACTTTGAGAGCGAATCACAAAGAGGACAAATTTCTTAGTCTGAGAGATGACCTTACTCCATTTCTTGGAAGAGATCAAGGAAATGGAAGTAGGTAGGACTACCTCGGGTATCCTATACAATTTCATTTCCAAAGTAATAATAACACTACAAGGCCTAGACTCATATATAGCATGGAATTTCCATAAATAAGTTTGGACTAAAATAACATCACAAACTTAAAGGTGGGTTACATCACACAATACCTCATCTTTGAGGGGCTTGATGTGGTAGGGCAAGTGACAATGTTCGTTGACACAGAGATCACTCCCTTGGTGAAGCCATCTGATGGTGTACAACTGTGGGTGTGGTGTTTTCAGTAGAGCCAACTTCTTGATGACCTCCACTAAGATGAAGTTCTTCTGGCTACCACTATCAATGATGAAGTACAATGGAGTACCCTTCACCCGCATTTATGAATGAAAGAGGCAATCACCTTCCTCTGGTAATCAGGTTCACCGGGATGGATCTTGGTGGTAGAAATGGTGGCACTAGGTTCTGTGTCAATGATCTATCTCCATTTTTTTGGTTTCGACTCAGATTTAGAAACCACATATGATTGAGAGGTTTTCACCTTAGCCACTAATGAATGATTTGAGTGACATTCAATAGTTTTACGCCAAGGGATCTTATGGAACTTGCACCACTTCCCAATGTATTTCTTTGTCTTCCCATTGTCCTTTTTTTTTTTTGTCTTAGATTGGTTTTCCTGAGGCTGTCCATCCTTTCTATATCCTTTTTTATATGGCTTGGGGTTTCCTTTTCCCTTCTTCTACTCTAGGGGGTTCACAAACACAAATTTATGCATCTTTTGTTTAAGCTTCTCCTCGATTTTGAAATCGTATCGATAGATCATGCCAAAGGAAGAGATGTCCAAAAAATCCATATCTATATGGATGTATGTATGTATATCACTGCGGTACTTGAGCACTAGATGTCACTCAGATTCTTTGATACCCATCTTGGTGCGCAAGGTATGGAAGACATTGTTGAACTCTAGCATTGTTTGGTCCCTTTCCTGCTGCAGTGTGGTCCATCTTGTATATAAGTCATCATAACTTCAAACGAGGTAGTATTTTTCCTTAATAGGATCCTTGAAAGAACCCCAAGTGGTTGTGACTAAAAATAATGGATATTCCTCTATTTCCTTTTTCTCACAAAAATTCTCCCACCAATATTTGACATGGAGGGCGGCCTTAAGAAGCGCAAATTTAATCTTTTCTCTATTGAAAAAGTTATAGACAAAAAAATACCCTTCTAGAAGTTTTAACCATTTGTCTACAACATCCACATCTATCTGAATTTCAAATATAGGAATATAAAAATTGATATGTACCTTGAAGGGGGTTATGCCTCTGCTCAAGGAAGATGTGTCACATGTTGGCAGTCGTCAAAGGATTTATGCAAAATTATTCATCATCTCATTCCTTTGACGCAAAAGGGCTTCCACAAGAAACAATTTAAAGGGATCTCTAGCCCCATTTTCTCTCTTTTCTTCCCCCATGGGCAGTCATCAATTTCAGCAAGGCGGATATTGCAAATTCTCAATAAGTTCAAGTCCCAACTGCTTATACCATGATCTCGTTGGGGACATGCACGAAGAAACAAATGAAGATCATACCACTCTGATACCATTGATATGGATTATGAGAAGAATGAAATGAAACACAAATATATAACATTATCACATAGATACAATGAGAAATAATAGAGATGCAATGAAACTTGACTTTTATTCAATAAATAAATCTACAAAAAATTGTAAAATGCAAAATGAAAGAAATCTTGCTTGAATAGTGGTAGCTAATCTCTAAGAAGAGATGTGATGGATACGTGCATTCATATGAGCACATTACAATGAGGCCTCCTAACCTTTTTAGCATCAAGAAGTAATAATAAAACCCTAGACATCCAAAAAATGAACCCTAGGAGATGAAGTGTCAAAATTCATGTGGGACCCGATGGGGTAAGTTGGTAGATCAACTTTTCAGGGTCATAAGTTTTGCATACGATCTTCATTTTAGGCGCATGATATCCCGTTGGAAAGGTCTATCCCAGGAATACTCATGTTTCCATCACACTCTAAGTTTTTCTGCAATGTGACTATAGTGAGCTAAAAAATCATTGTTTAGGGCCTCAAAATGGCCCTAGAATTTTAGGACCCCAAAATCTAGAAACAATCTGCCAAGATGAAAATTGTATGTGAACCAGTTGGAATAGGTGGGTGGCCACTGATATCCACCTGGATCACAATCAGTACAAAAAATTCCAATGATTAGAGAAATAATTTGATGATGGTATAGGGTTTTTATATGATGTTATCAACAAGTATTGTAACATCCAAATGGATGTAGAAAACAATTTCTACAACAAAAAATTCTAACCATAGAAACAAGAAAGTAAACCACCCAAGAATTAGCCAATAACTAGTAGAATAATCACCAAGTCTTACAAGTAAATTTCAGTGGTAGAATAGTGAGTAAATTAATATATTTAGATGATTTTTCTATATCCCTAATGGTTGTATCATTAATATATAACAAAAAGAATAATGAGATGGCCAATCAAGAAGCCTCAAGACCACAAGAAAGATATAAGCATAAGGAATACCTTCCAACTTAGACAGTTGAAAAATATCAACTTTTCATATATATCAATGCAGTGATTTTATATCTCCAATGAAATTATATTAGTGCCTTATCAATTGGGTTGTGGAGTCTCTTGTGTAAGTGGTAGGTTTGTTGCTTCTCTATGGGTGTAAGCCTTTTTACTCCCTAGAGAAAACAAATATAGCAATGTAAATCTAGGAGTGTGTAAGCATTTTTACTCCTTCTAGCAACCTTATCAATAGCTTATTCAATGACAAAATGATATATCTTGGTGGAGGGTGTATTCCCTCATACTCCTCCAAGGGTTTCGACAGGAATAACCATGAAACAAGAAGAAATAACAACAACATGCAGAAAATTCCTTACTAATTCCAATAGATAGCAAGTAAAACAATTCTCTACCAAGAATATTCCACCACAAAGAAAGAACAAAGCATCCAAGAGGTAGCGCCTATATTTTCATTACCAAAATACAAGTACCAACATCCAAAAAAATCCAATAAGAGATAGTGCACCTTGCCCAAGCAGGGCAAAAATTCCAGCCAACAATATAACTGTTAAGTGTATTATATCCAAAATGACAATGGGGTGACCTATTTTTATAAGAGGTCATCTAAAACCCATTTTTCAACAATTAAAAATTTCAACATCAAATTAGGGAGGTCGACCTCCTCTTTTTCCTTTACAACTTTAAATTTCAAAATTAAAAAGGGAAAATCCCCTTTTAGGGGTGACATCATGCCCTAAACGGTGACGTTGGGCCACTAAGAGAGAAATTTTGGCCTAGGGTGAAAATTGTTGGGCCTCCAAAGGTGATATGTCCTAACAATAAGTGTCATATGTATGCTAAGTGTCTCTCTCTCCATCAATTCAAGACACATCACCATCAAAACACCTTTCACCATCAAACCATATCCTTCCAAGTGATGATGTCATACTCTAGGAAATGACATTTTGAGCCTCCAAGGCCAAACATTGAGCAAAGGGGGGATATTTTCCTTGTCCAATGTGTCGTCCCATGCCTCCAAAATCAACGTTCGTCATCTATATTGTCCCCATGTGTGTAAATATAAGTTGATGCATCATCCAACCTATGGGATTCATTCCCCAAATGAAGGTCCAAGTTACGTTCTTCCTTCATGGTCAAAATTTTACATGTTAAGGTCCTAAAACGACAAACACGTACGCCCTCCAAGGGTCCACAAGTAAAAATACCATGCCAAATAATCCATATCCAATAAAATAACCACCCAAACATGTGCATCAAATCCTCCCTTTTCAAAATAAAAAAATTCTCAAATACCTTATATGATTTGCCAAATTTAGATATGGGAGGAGTGTCATAGTGCCTTATTGGATGAACCGATTACTCAAGTAGGGGATGTTCCCAAGGATAAACCTATCTAAGTCATGTATTTAATGTGAGGTGGATGGGGTTATACTTATAGGTATGGGGTTTCATGACATGCAAGGGCTCATATTGTCTCATTTATGGGTGTCTTTGTTGATGGCTAACCACATCCTTTTCCTCTTTTTGTTTCTAAGGAACATTTTTCTAGGCCCTTTTATTAGTTATTTATTTTTCATGTGTCACCAAGTTGAAGAAAATAAGGGGAACTAAAATGGAAATTCATATCCCACATATTCTCTACCTTGGTTTGCATGCATTTCCATGTTGAAGACAAAAAGGGGCACTAAAAAGGAAATGCATATCCCACAAACGCTCTACCTTTGAAAGTGTTATTGATTAATTAATTAACTATTTTATGGGTCCCTCACTTTTTTTAGAGGTGTTTCATTTCTCTCGGGGTCCCATGGAAAGCCTTTGTTTCATGATTTTTTTTCTAGGATACCTTCGATCCTAATGGCCCCTTCTTCCCATCAAATGAGGTACATACCCTTCTTGGGTCAATAAGCCCGAAAGCCTAAAAGATGTGGAGACGGAAGGTAAAAAGTGGTGGAAGATGGAAAGTATGAGCAGGAATGGTATGACGACCCTTCAAGGAGACCCCCAAGTAGAAACCCTTTCCTGAAGGGTGGCCATTTACTAGGAAACCATGACACTCACCAAGGTGAAATAGGGAAGAAAACATAGTTTCCAAGAAAATATTTTCAAAATAAAGAAAGGATCCTTATAAACATGTTGAAATTCTCCAAATATTAAAATGAGACTTACCAAAACATTAATCTTGTTACCTCATGAAGCAAGAACTATTGTCCTATGTGGGCCAAGTTGGGTTTGCTGGATGTATCTACCATCAATTGGATGGTGATGTGTGGTATGATAGGGGTCCTTTCTTTCTCATATGCTTCTCAGTACTCCATGTATGCAAATTGAGTGCCTCGAGACATCTTATTCTTATTTATCCCTAGGAATGGCGGATAATAGGACCAAGTCAAGGAAAATTTCTACGGCCTTCTAGAAAAAAATGGCATAATTATCCAAGAAGTTTTGTCATTTTTCATACCAAAATAGATGCACCTGCAACAAATTATTGGGCAGAAATGACATCTGGTTCTTGAATCTTAGCGGTGATAATATTATTCCACTATGTATTCATGAAATAATACAACTTGTGAATTTGAACATAAGTAGTATGAATTACAGGGTTGAACTCATGGAGTTCCTTCTTGGAATTCTAATTGGAATTGAACAATGTATCCAGGCAGTTGTCAGCTTCCTAAATCTCGATAATTTTTTCCTACTGCATAATTGGATCGGTAATGGCCCGCGCTTCTAGATATGGCCTCTAAATTATTCAAATACCTTATTTCTCCTCTTGAGTAAACCAACCCAATCATTCACCATAGTAAAATAATGACTGCACTCCCCAGTCTTTTGGCAAATGGAGGTACAAATAGCATCCCCTTCCATAACCAATTGTGTAACCTTTTGTATTGTAGCTTTGGGTTATTCTTGTTCTTTCATCCAAATGGAATCCATTTGTTGTTGTAGGTTCTATGTTTGTGTATCCAACTGGGACCATGATCCTGTAAGAAGGTCAATTCATTGTGTTGGTACAAAAGTAGAAATATCATCAAGTAACTGAGGAGCATCCTGCGAAAATGTGGGCCAAGTCTCAAGAAATTTTCCATATACAACATCAAGCATTGATTCATCATGCACGTGGATTTCATGTTGTTAATATTGATCGGTTGATACTTCTGCTAACTTCTGGTGCAATTGTTGGGTATGCTATGTGAATTATTCATTGGCTTGCTCCATGCAAATGATGCATTTCTCTACTTGGGAAGTAGAATCTCACATAAGGTGAAACAATTGCGGTGTTGAACAAGCCACAAAATCATCCCCACTAATAGTGTGATCAATGGGTAGCTTCTAAGGGATTGGCCACTGTCAATGGATGTTTCATAATAATGTGGGATAGTGGTACCATCAGGACTAGGAGAGCTAGCTTGGAAAGTTCGAGTAAGTCTTTCTTGAATAGTTGGGGTAACAAGGAAACAACATATTTTCGCTCCAAATAGAGATGTTAAATAGCGCAACATGGCTAAGGGTCCTAGATGAATGGTTAAAATTTCTCATGGATAGAAATTGTGATCTCATCATAGGTTTCTTCTTCTATATTGTCCATAGGATCTTGGGGTGGATCAAGGATTGAGTGAGCCATCTCTTTTGCGGACTTTTGTATCTCATGGTTGGGGGAAGTCACTTGAGGAAAGACTTGAGGTACATTGGGTGATATAAAAGGAGAATTAATATCTCTTATGTTGACTGTAGCTAAAGGATCAACAAACTCACTCTCGACCATTGCAGTATCTACGTGAACAAGGGTTGACTGAGTGATTGGTGGAACATTAAAAAAATATGAGGTGTGTTGGGTAATTGGTTCTTCATCAATCAGGGTAACATGGGTATCAGGTAGAGTGACGACATGATCATCAATGATTCGGATAATATGGATGGTGGACTGCATAAGCGTTTGAACCTATGTCTATGGTGGAAGTGAGGTGATAGGGATTGCATAAGTGAAAATAGGAAAACTACTAGATTGAGAGGGTGAAATGGTATGTGACTTCTTCAACAAAACTAAAAAGTCACACACAACCTCCAATACCCCTTTAATATTCTTACCTATAAACACAATGTTGTCATAAATGGATGAGAGGAGAGGCAACCCAGTAGTTGATTTCAGAAAATATTCCTCCTCGAGGTCTGAATCTAAACCAAGAGGTTTTTGATGACCATTTTCATCAATAGTTTCTAGCTGAAAAAGAATTTCCATGCTCTCTGTTATAGTCCAAAAATGCCAGGTCTATGCATCCAAGACATTGGACCATCCATTTGCATCTTTTTCCAAATCATACTACTGAGGTTTCCTTCAAAAAAACAACTTTTTGAATAATGTACATGCTCTGTTGCACTAACATCCCATGTACATATATGTGTTTCACGCTAATCCACCCATGTACATACACATGTTTCATGCTATTCAACCCACATTTACCTCCAAAAAATGAAAAAAATATAGAATTGTGCATATTTCGGTGGAGTTTACGAGCTATGAAGGATTTCTTAACCATTTTACCCCCTATAACCCTTCCCAAAACTGAATAACCGTATTTGTCTCATATAGAAATGGATCTAGGGGAGTCATTTAGATATATGAACAAGAAGATAAGAAAAATATGCTAAAATCTTTTCCCTCTCATTGCCCAAGTTTTGCATCTTACTATGAGTTTTATCCTCAACTTTCCCTCCCATACATTCTCCCTATGCAACCATTCCTTCTTCCCAAGTTGGCATGTTGGTTGTGAGAATTATTTCTAGGGTTGGTGCACTTGGATTCATGACAGAGGATCTTAGACTTGGTTCATGGAGTGGTGTCCACAAGAAAAGGTTGTAACCTTTCATCTTGTTTATGAATAAAAGATATTATCTTTGTCCCAAAAATTTGTGTATATGTTCTTATCTATTTAATCATTTACATCTATATTTAGGATTTTAAGTGATTAATAGAGATTGTATATGTTGTTGTATTGTGTTCTTGGTCTGTTGCAGGTCATTTTTGGAAGGAGATATGTCATCTAAGAGGCAACAACAAGTGGAAGAGGTCTACATCAACCAAAATGATTGAAGGTGCTCTTCTTAACCTTCTCTTCCCTCTCTCTTATAATTTAGTCTAGATTGTTTTGGGGTAGATTAGAGATAAGGAAGTGTTTTAGGGGGTTATCACTCTCCCTATTCCTTAGACCCAGTTTAGGGGGAATTTTTCCCATAGCACTGCCCCTCAAATCAAACTTCATGAGCAAAGTTTCACCCACCCTTGTTAAAGTTGGCTCGTGCTAATTGTCTGTCCCAAAAGAAGGAGAATGCCCCATTGAGTTATTCACTCAGTGGGAATTGGATTTAAAGGCACTGGAGGGTTGGTTGGGAAATCTAGAACCAAAAGGTGGCTGCCAAGAAATATCCATGCTGAAGGAGATACACAAGCATGAGTCGCAGCTGGAGGAAGATGGAATGGGAAAATCCGAAGGATTGGAAGGAGTGAATCAGTCAGGAGAAGTGGTAGCTGAGAATAATTTCAGTGATGAGGAGCCTGCAGGAGTGAAGACTGTAGAAAATTGGTAAGTTAAGGAAACAAAGGAAGAATATGTCTTGGGAATTCAATGTGATTCTCCCATCGACAAGGAGGGAGTGCAACGAGCTAGTCTACAACAAAAGAACTTGTCAATGGAGAAGATGGGCGAGGTGATCGAGGAGATAAGGAAGATGATGTCGGAGTCAATAAAGGAATTTGTCAACAAGAGGAAGTTGGATGAAAGGAAACCTACACGAGAAACAAGGAAGATGCAGGAGCAAAAGCAGTGGAGAAGAGGATCCAAGAGACAACTCCAAGAGAAAGTTTGGGATCCATATGGATTTCAACCATGTTGGAAAGCTCATGATTTTTTCTATTGTGGATTATGATGAAAGAGCATCACTCCACCTCAACACACGCTAGCTAATTAACATGAATGGTGCACATTCAAGGAAGGAGATGCATCATATTCTTGTTTTGCCTCGAGAATCCAGGGTGTGATCAAGGCATTAATTGAAGACAAGATGGAAGAGACAAATCATTCTTTCACAAAAAATGGAGATAAGGTCACCATTAATAGGATGAAGGAATAAGGGATCTACATCCGATTTTGAGCATATTTCCATCATTGTGATTTTCTCTTTCACTAGGCATTTTGAATGGTAATTTGGCACCATTAGTTTAGCTTGCAAGGGAAGCTCATAGAGCCCCTCTTGTATAAATATTTTTATTGTAAGCAAAGTAGAGGTTCGTCGGGTTGGTTGGTCGGGTTGTATAAGTCATGTTGTAGGGAGATAAATGCAGAGATCCAAGACTCAGTTGCAGCTCAGACTCTACTATTATAATTTCACATTCTACCATTAATAGAAAATGACAATGTTTCCTATTTTATATTTATGTTCAATAGGTGATGTGTTATGAATGTATTTTACATGCATTTGGATTGTAGATGAATGTTAGAAATTGTCTGCAAGGATAGGGATATTGTTCTCTATCCGAGACTGTGTTGAGTGAAGTTTGGTTCTCTAGGCTAAGTGCAAGGAGTGCGTGATAGAGAGAGGAAACTCTATGAGATGATGCAAGGGGTGCGTGTCTGAACTCAATGGAGTCAAAAGAGAAGCTGTCAGGAGGGCACACCACATTAATTTACAGACTCGGGGAGAAATTTCAAGGTGGTTAAGTACCTTGGAAGGACAGACTGTGTAAGGAGAATAACAGTTCAGAGTTGTTGAACACTCTGA
The DNA here is from genome assembly GCA_010110895.2 of Picea sitchensis. Classification (NCBI taxonomy): domain Eukaryota; kingdom Viridiplantae; phylum Streptophyta; class Pinopsida; order Pinales; family Pinaceae; genus Picea; species Picea sitchensis. Next base: position 51,905 of record SNQJ01S0037552.1, on the reverse strand, counting down.
AACACTCTTCCAGGAGGGCATTGAGCTAGTGTGAGCATGCATAGAAACAACACGGTTGAAGGTGTTGAAGAACCCAAGAATTGTTGAACATTTTGGTGAAGGAAGGATTTGCAAGAAGTGCATAGACAAAGGAAAGGAGATGCCTTAAACCTTTCCATAAGGCCAAGGGAGAAGCCATCAAAGAACTGAGCCAAGAACAAGGAGTGCGCCTAAGGTTTTCTAATTTCACCTTACAAGCTTAGGAAGAAGGGAGAGAAGCTGCCAAGAGGGAACGAGAAAATCGTGGAGGAACTAAGAACCTTGAAGGTTTTCAAGTCAAGCAATTTCATAGGAGAGTTGCACAGATTTCTACAAGGAGTGCAGAAGGTATTTCAAGAATAGCCTAAGTCTTGAAAGGTGAATTTTCTCTAAGTATGCAAAGGGGTCGAATACTTGTCAAAGTCCCGAAGGCAGACAAACAATCCATCATCGAGGAGAAGATAGGTGGAGGAAGATCAAAATGTTTGGGAATAGGAACTTTGAAAGGTTTGCTGAGAGAAATAAAAGATATTCACGAAGTCATGAAGAGCAGTTTCATTCTGGACCATTGGATCCAGAGGAAACGTGGTAGAAAACCATGCAGTTTGGGAAAGTACAGGAGAGAATACCCGAGAGGAGGACTCACGAAGTCCAAACTTCATGAATTATATCGCAACCATTGATCTCCAGAGAAACGTGGACCGTAGATCTGGTCTCGAATAATTTGTCGATTTGGAAATTGGGAAAGGGAGGAGGAAAGAGCTCATGAAAGTCTCGAAGCGCAGGGTCGCGAAGGGATTTGGCCCATGGACATAGCTCATGGTCACATCAAGGGAGGATCTTAGCATTGAGAGCTATCAACTGTTGGTGTAAGAATTAAAAGCACAAGGAGAGGGTCTGCATGTGTCCCATAGTCGGTGTCAAGGAAGTAAAAGGGCTTGTGTCAAGTTAAATCAGTTCCATAAGGAGCCCGATGAACCATTTGGTTCGATGACTTGAACGATCCTAGATCGGGAGGTCGCATCAGCCCTGAAGGAGTTGGAGGGGAGGTTGAAACCAAATTAGCTCCAGGGTGATCGACCTTTCTCAACAGATTTCGATGGTATTTTATGAGCATGATGGCTCAGGAAATCTTTTTATTATTGTTCATTTTTTTCAATAAAAAAACTATTTACAATCGTGCGGTATTTTTTCCATGACTTTGGAAAACCGTTACAAGAAATGATGGAATATGTCGTAACAATTATTTTTAGGATATCTAGTGTCCTTGGTGAATGAAATGTAAAAACAATGCATATACTTAAGCACTTCAAATGAAGAAAAGGAGGCAAAGGTGGATCCAAAGAAAATGTATGCATGACTATTTTTCTGCAATGATAGTATCTCAAAAGGATCTCCTCCATATCTCATTTGTCACTAAGAGTGCTCAATTCTAGAGTGATTCTTGGAAGCCATTGTAACACCCCCTCTCTAAACCTTCCTTCAATACATGTAATAAATAAATATTATTTATTTCTATGAAACAACATGTGAAAACTGTAAATGTATTATTGTTTAATTGTAAATGTCAAAACTGACTATGGGGTAAAGACTTAAAGTACAATCCATGATATCACTAGTGGAATGAGAGGAGTCCCTAATAAAATAAAGGACCTCAATAATTATTCATATTACTTCCCTTAGACATGATTTTAATACAAATCAGTTAATGAGAGAGGTTGGTAGTTAAGCAATCAACCACCCTAATGAATGGAAGTATGAAGGGATGAGAAAGTGGTCGGCTAGAGAATAGTAGAAAATATGACTACGGGTCCCCAGGATTGACCCACGAGCTATCTTTTGAAAGAAGAAAATTAAGGATAGGTCGAAAACCTACCTAAGTCATCTGTGCGTCCAGGATATGCAAGGGGGGAAGAACTGGAGGAGGAGGGGAGGTGCTGAAAGGAATGAAACAGTGTGTGCAATAAAAGGATCAAAGAACCTGTGGAAGAGTTATGAGCTAGAGCATAGAATACCCGAAACGCAACCTGAGCTAAGGGGTTCATGAGCTTGATGTTGGGAAGGAATTTGATAAACCTCGAAGAGGCCTGGGGAGAGGTGGGTGTAAGGGAAAATCTCTACCAAGAGTAGAGTGAAGGAGAGGGATCTTAAAATCTTTTTGAGAACCTGAGAGAGTTTCCATAGTTGTATCATGGCTTGGCACAGGGGTGGATAGAATGCTAAGAGTAAATGTGTTTGAGCCTACGGTTGGGTGGAAAGGTGAACACCCACATTCACTTGGTTGGCTGCAACTTGTAACTAGAAAAGTATTTCATAAACTATGTGTAATTGAATTGAAATGCATGATTAAATGTGTGTTCTTGTGTTATAAATATGCATACTTGATTTATAGTAACAATGATTATTTTATTGTAAAACTGGTGCATTTGAGTGACCATAGGATGGTAAGAATGGTGCATACCCTGTATAATTGAATACAAGCATTTTGTAATGTTCTGGGATAAAAAATAAAAATAAAAAATAAAAAAACTTAATTTTATGGTTCTTGTGTGCTCAATATATGTGTGTGTGTGTGTGTGTGTGTGTGTGTGTAGTCAAATGGAATTGTTGGTCATGCTATGCATGAGAGTCCAGAGAATGTTGTAAACTATATGTACTTCCCCTTTGATAAATTGGTGGGGTCACAGGACCTCGAACCCTCATTCGAGTGTTATATGATTATGCTTGTTATCGATAAGGAAAAGATCCCAAATAAAAATCCTTAAATTGTCTAAGTCCTTAATCAAAAGAAAAAAAATCATGTTTTAAGATTGAAGGAATCACAGTTGTTGGATCGATGGAGTGAATAAATATATACCCTTTATTGGAGTAGGTTACCATGCCTGTAGAGAATATACCCGAGTTAATCTAGACCATTACTCAGGGATTAACCCAAAATTAACCTCTTTCATAGATCATTTTCATCTCGTGTAGGAAATATTTGGGGAAGAGGTAACGTCACCATGATGTACCATGCTAACGTGGAATGCCAACGTGTCCAGAAGTTGATACGTTTCAGCCTATGAATGGAAACAAGTAATTGTTCAGTGGGCCATAGAACATGCCCTTGGTTGAACTATATCTTAGACCTCTATTTTAGCCTTGGATGTCAGACCAAAAGTTTGAAAGATCTGGACCGCTTATTGGAGTGCATCTGGGAGGTGATCTCGGTCCTTGATCAACGTGGAAGCCCTTATAAATTTATGAGAATATGAATGACATCATGATAACGTTATGTTGACGTCATATTAACTAAAAGAGACTATGTGTATTAGTAAGCCACGTGTAGGCTAATTGGTTGAGGTAATAGGGAGTGGGTCCATGTCGAGTTTAAGGGTTGGAAAGGTGAGACTAATGGGTCCATAATCGCCAAGACGTGAACCTGAAAAAATAATAAAATAATCTAAGTGTCGAGTGTTAGAAGAGAGAAAGGGACTCATATGAGTCTGTGAATCTGTGAATCTGCCAACCCGCGAACCTGACGAAATCACAAAATAATATAAGTGTTAATACTTCTAGGATGGACTTATGAAGGGGAGTAAAAAAACTATATGTCCACAAGTCCACTAGTTCATGGTTAGGCATAGATGGAAAAATGGTTAAGTGTTGAGACTTCTCAGACAGACTTATGAAGGGGAGGTAAAAAATTGTACATTTGCAAGTGAATATGTTAATTCGCATTGTTGGAAAAATGGTTAAGTGTTGAGACTTCTCGAAAAATCTTATGAAAGGGAGGTATATAATTGTAGTCCCCGAGTCTGCGAGTTGGCATAGGTGGATAAATGGTTAAGTGTTGATACTTATCAAACAAACTTACAAAGGAGAGGCACAAAATGACGTGTTTGTGAGTCTGTGAGTCTGCGAATGAAAAATATGCTAAGTGTTGGTGGCGGGTTCATGTAAAGTATGAATATAGATGATGAGCCCTCAATACTGCCACCCATGAGTCCAAGAATATAGTAAGGTGACTAAGTATGGTAGAATACGTGGGCCATGAAAAGGAAAAGCGTAGGGTGGATGTTGTGACTTGTTAATAAGATGTCTAGGAAGCCATTAGGATGATAGATGTCCATTACTACTAGGATGAAGAGTTGAGGGGAGTTCCACCATGGCAGGCTAGGCTAGTGCCACATCATGACCCAGGTGTTTCCATGTTAGTTGGTACAGAAAATGAAACATCACATGGATGTCACATGACAGTAAGAGAAATTTTTCCATGTAAACTCAAAAACTTCGGGAGGTCATAGATTTCATTCTAGAGCTCAGTTCTGAGTGAAATTACCGACCTTGGAAATATCTTGACGAGAAGAAGAGGATGGAGCTATGATAGAGAATATTTAAGGTGATTAAGAGAAGAAAAAAATTAATACCCCATCCCTTAAAAAGGTACTTAGGGGGTCGAGTATGTTAAAAAGTGGTATCTGAGAAGATAACAACGCTTGGCATGTTTGGGGTCATGAAAGAGTCAAATAAAATTATTCTTAGAAAACGTTTAAGGAGAAGGGAATTCTACCCTACCCGATCTGTCAGAGAAGGATACAACACTAGGCCTAGATGGACTGAAGATCAGTGATAGGACTGGTATATCGAGATTTAGGTGAGTCTGTTGAAAGTTGTTTTTACCTTTAAAATATTGTTTATTATTTGCATTAACTTCATGAGGGGAAGGAATACAAAATGAAATTGTAACTTGAAAACCCTGGATGAATTATAGCAAGGGGAAATTATATTGTCCCTTTGTAAAAGTGATGACTACTTGTTGGTTGTGGATCCTGATTATCTCCCTAATCTAGAGGTCTTTGTTTTGATTTGTCTTTACACCCCATGAATACTTTACACCTGGAAAGAATGTACACCATATCTGTAAATATGGGTATGAGGTCAAAGGAACGAAGAATTTGGTATGCAGGTTGAAGAAGAACTTGCATGGCCTAAAGAAAGATCAAATGAAGTGGTATTTGAAGTTTGGCAAGTTTATGACAGAACAAGGGTATAGTAGATGTCATTCTGATCAGTGTGTTTATTTTAAAAAGATAGAAAATGGAAGTTATATTATCTTATTGTTGTATGTAGATGACATGATTGTTGCAGGGTCTAATATGAAGGATATAAATGTGCTCAAGAAGAAATTATCTAATTCATTTTCGATGAAGGATTTGGGTGATGCAAAGAAAATCCTTGGTATGAGAATAACAAGAGACAAGAAAAATCGCAAATTGACATTGTCTCAGGGTGAGTACATAGAGAAGGTGTTGGAAAGGTTTAGAATGCAGAATGAAAAATTAGTAGTACACCTTTGGCCATCCATTTCAAAATAACTAAGGAAATGTGTCCCAAGACACAGGAGGAGATAGAATACATGTCCAAGGTCCCTTATTCATCAACTTTTGGTAGCTTGATGTATGTGATGGTTTGCACAAGACTAGATATTGCACATGCAATGGGAGTTGTGAGAAGGTATATGAACAATCCAAGTAAAGAACATTGGGAGGAAATAAAGTGGATTCTCAAGTATTTGAGAGGTATTTATACTCATGCATTATGTTTTGGAGGTTCAAACACTATTCTATAGGGATATGTTGATTCATGTATGGAAAGTGATAAAGATAGCAGGAGGAGAACCACATGGTATAGTTTTACTATAGGTGGGACAACAATATGTTGTATTTCGAAACAACAAAAGGTTGTTTCACTTTCAACAATAGAAGCAGAGTATGTTGTTGCTATAGAGGCTAGTAAAGAAATGATTTGGTTACAGAGTTTTATGGAGGAATTGGGAAAGAAGCAGGAGAATAGAAGGTTGTACTATGACAGTGAGAGTGTCATTCATCTTTCAAGGAACTCAACCTTCAATTCAAAGACTAAGAATATACAGCTCAGGTACAATTTCATACTATCCGTCTTGGAAGATGGACATTTGAAGTTGGAAAAGATACAAACTAGCCAAAATCCTACAAACATTTTAACAAAGGGAGTAACCAGGGAGAAAATGAGTTCCTTCTCAGTTTCAGTTGTTCTTCAAGCATGAAGGTGAAGATGAGAAATTTTCCAGGTCCAAGTAGGATCATAGTCCAACATATACAATAGTGGTGGAGTTGTTGAGATCAGTCTCCAAGTGGAATAGTGTTGGTTGTGGAGGCTGATTATATTCCTAATCGATAGGTCTTTGTTTTCAACAGTGTTTATAGCCCATGAATACTTTACACCTCTAAATAATGTACACTCCACACAGGGGAGTGCAAGGGGGGGTGACCCCCCCTGCGGGGTTCAGGGGAGAAGCCCCCGAAGGAAAAATTGCCTTGTAAATGTATATTGTAATTTCATTGTAAATCTGGATCATTAATTATAAGGTCGCAGATCTGATGGTATAAGTTATGTTGGGGATTTTTTCCCTAGAAGGAAACCCTCTTTTATGAGGGAAACGTATTGTGGTTATGTATCATTGCGAATATTCTATTCTGGGAGAGGATATTATGAGAGAAAGAACAGGAAGTTACAACAGGTGTGTTGCAGGTTGTATCCCTTCATTTGCTAGATAATAATAAAGGAAGGAATTGGAAATTTCTCTAGTGAACATAGCCCACACTGGGTGAACCATGTATATATCTGTCTCTATTGTATTATGTATCTTCTGTGTTTTATTTCCATGTTTGTTTTATTTTATTTCTCTGCGATCCTATTTTTCTAACACTATTGTTACGGGAGTAGGAATATGTTGATAGGTATTATTGGTAAAATATGAATGAAAATGGCAGAGGTCACATAAATTATACTATGAAGCTTCTTGAGCCCATACTATGGACATGATCTTGGTTTCTTTGTTAAGTATAATAATTTGTATCTTCTAGGGAAGGCATAGTATATTGTAATTAATATGGTTGATTATATAAGGATTCAGACCCTTATGGAAAATTCATCGTTCTTAAAGGAAATTGGTATGGATTGATAGAATTTGTAGTATTAATAAATATTGCTTTAATAAAATATTAAACCATGTATATGTGTATGATTCTTCACGATTAGAGGACTGATGGAAAATGTGTAAGGTCAGTTTTATTTGACCTATAGTGAATGAAGAAAGTTGATGTTGGAGAATAACCCAGTTAAGAAATTAAAAGAAATCTTATGGGTTGTTTCTTAGACCTCCTCGAAGAGGTAAAGTGATATGAACACATGAACAAGTTTATGATGCTCATGGATATAATAAGAGAATGTGTATACATATTAATCTAAGGACATGTATGTGCATGCGAATACAAATGGTAGACAACTGAAATAGATACACACTGTAAGCATGGGTAAAAATACTTGAGGCATGAGGATATGCCATAGTGCATATGGAAAACATTGAGCATGTGTATAACATGCATATAGGCTTATTATAGTCTGTTATTGGATGTAAATTATGGTGATGACATGGATCATATGTTTAATGATGATCTGAATATAGAATCTTAAGTAAAATACTTATGATATTGATTGTGTATTACCCTATGAGAATAAGGTTGAATTCTTAGTGAATTGTTGATTCTGAATGGAGTAAAGGAAGTGTTGGGGCATTTATAAACAACCAATGGGTCATACTAACATCCAAAGGTGGATAGTAGCCATAAGAATATGACTTGGTGTTCTTAAGTTGTAGTGAAAGAGAATCTAGAAAAAGGATTCCCTTGATAAAAAGGTTTGTTGACCAAGAATGGATTCTTGAGTGCATGAATGTAATGCATTATAAGGTTGTTTAGTATGAAGGAAGGAATGAATAGGTTTGTGAGACTAGCCATGAGGATGGTTGTAAATTATATTTAAAGGAGAATGATAATAAGACCCAATAAATAGGAATGAATGAGGTAAAAAGGTGCAAGTGATTCACCAACATATATGTAAATGTACATATACATGCTTGAAGGCATGATATGAATGTCAGAATAAGTGAAATGTGAAGCAAGATTTGTACTTGCCAGATCTAAATAATAGCTTGAGGGGGATGTGTTTCCTTTTTCCGTAGGAAAAGCTAGTATACATTGATGAAAAAGTAAATGACAAGGGATGTTTTGTTTCCATTATAAAAGGAAACATGATTATGCTTTTAAATATTGCATATAAATTGTTGTGAACAATCATGAACCAATTAATTTCCAATAGATAAGGAAATGAAATAATAAAGTGTTCCTATGGTGGACACCCACAATGCATGCTAAGGCATGTGATTAATATATAGTGAATGCAAATTAATGGAATAAACATGCATGCGTGAGTGCACATTCTAAATTCATATTAAAGATGCATATTGATAATTCCTCATGGAATATTAGGTAAGAATATGAGATGACAAAGATGAGGCTAGCTCAAAAATTGAGGTCATGTCAGACTGTTTGGATATGCAAAAAGAGAGTTTCATATTGAAGAGGCTTTTGTGGAGGAATTGTGTAAAGAAATCTTCTAGGAGAACAAATCTATAACCTTAATGATTGCTGAGAATTGAATAGTGGGCTGAAAAACCTATTTATATAAGAATCCTAGATTACATTTTAAAATATCATGCATGAGTACCAAGATGCAAACGAATGAGGATCGATTTGATCTCTGGGTGGGAAATGTGGAGAATGCACAAGTTCATGATTCATTATGAACAAGAAACTTGTTTATGTAGAATGTTGAATTATCCAATAAGTTCAAGGTGAACATGACTAAGATTACTCAAGAGATAGAACAAGCAGATTCTAGGAGGGATAAATTGTAAGAGCAAAGAAGGAGAAAGGGGTTAATACTTCTCTCACTATGAAAGTATGAATAATAAGATAGAGTTGTATGCTTAAAAATGATGAATGTGAAAATAAGTACATCTAGTAACTGAAAGATACAATACTAAATATGTTTAAATGAATGAGCTTGGTTAAGTTATAGTGTGTGAAGGAAACAAGGCCTTGAAATTAATTTATATAGGATGAAATTTTGTTGATGAGAGAATCCCTTAACTCATTTCTTGTTGTCTATTATGTTTCTCTGGGATGAGAAACTGATATGGTGATGGATGTACATATTTTGTCATGAGAATGTTGAGAGCTGCAACTAAACTTTGATTGTGGTTTCACTGATGACGACATTGGAGACAATGTGATGGAGTGCATATAGATATGCTAAGGAATATATAAATATGTTTTGATGAAATAAATGTTATGGTACATGCATTTGATTTTACATGACAACTAATGTAAAATGTAAATGTGGTGATGTATGCTACGTGTACAAAAGTTTGGAACCATTAGGGAAGGTGTTGACGGGCGAAATTGACCGCTCGTCAACTGGAGGAGTGAATCCAGTCTGGGGTTGTCTAATTAACCCAAGTTGTTTGGATTAATCCACTCCGACGGGTTTAGCGGCTCCGTTGGCCAATCTAAGTCCTAAAGTAAGCGAAAAATATAACTAAAGAAAACACAATAACTTAATAAATAACACTTGCTGAAAAATATATATACATCTAATATATATCTACAACTTAACTAATTAATATTTATGAAATAATTTTGCTTATCATATGCACAATATATATAAATAATTCTATTTCTAATATATATAATATGTACACAATACAAATTTTAATCTAAATCCGTGAAAATTGAATGTAGTTTGATTTTTTAAACAACAGTAAAGCTATTATCTAATCTTTTTGATTTGTTTTCTTATAATGTTTATATAAAAGAAATCGAATATCAAACTGTCTAATTAAACAAAAGAAATAATAGATGGTAAAAAGTGTTTTAACTACAGGGAACTTCTATATCTATTATACTAATGAAATTAAATAACAATCTAACTTGTTAACACATACAATATCTGTTCTATGTGTAGCATCCAGTCACCTTTATCTGATGAGTAAAACCTGCTACAGATTTTAAGATTGCTCCCAATAAATATGAAGCAATAGTGATGGAATTCGAATGATAGAAAAAATAAGAGATATGATCACAACAATCTCATAATTGGAGCCACATTAAGATAAATCTTGTTGTGAGAACTTGCGTATAAACGTTCAATCAAAGATAAAGATAAATCTCTTAATTCAAGTTTGAACGAATGATTACTGTGTGTTAAATATGGAACATGAAACATGGATAATATACAAACTTTTATCATACAAGCTTGTAGTAAACCATGACAGTGAAAGAAATCATAATCTATTTACAAATTGAAATAAACATGACTTGAATAAAACCACAATACGGAAAAGCTAAAGCTGTGATGAGTATTATATTCCATTGAAGTCTGTAAATGAAAAATCCATAGCCTTGTCCTAGGATGAGATGATCAATGTTTACAAAATAATATGCTTAAATAGGTTCCAGGAAACAAAACTGTTTCCTTTTGATAATATCAAATCTGTTTCAAAAATATGGGGGATGCAACCACCCTGATTTCACTGAATAAAAATACCAACAACCTAATCTATTTACTAAAAACACAAAGTTGACATGGCTGGGAGATCTCAACAGTGCCTCATATCTCCTTGGAAATCATGGGTTCCTGAAAACAAATGAAAATGGGAAGATTTTAGATATGTTTTCAATTGGCAAATCAAGCAATTCAATTTTTTCTAACTGGCTAAAGAATCTTACGATTCTGTAGCTAGTTAAAATAGCACATGCAATCTTAAAAAATAAAAGAAACTAATTCTAATAATAAAAACAACTTATCTAATCAAATATCCTACTCTGAAAACAAAAAATGATTATGCTAACTAATTCATACCTCAAATCACAAACTGAATCATGTCAAGAAACTTTGGAATTTATGATAGTTGTAGTTGCTTCTACATTTTTTTTAAATATCACAGGTCCTATAGATGTATAACTTGCTGAAAGATTGGTTGAATATCCTTTGAATTGATCAAGGGTTCAGATTAGGAGGCTGAGACACATGGTTGGACATGTGAGAGGGGTGTTGTGGGATGCTAAGGCATAGGCCTGGAGAGGTAACAAATGTTTCAACAATTGCAAATAGACCAAAACACTCACTTCAGCCACAAAGAAAATCTGAGATTTGACCTCTAAAGGACAAGATATATATTTGGAACGATCCAATTTATGGGGAAACTACTTGTGATGATGGTAAAAGGGCTCATTTCAGTTCTGGGTTTTCAAGGGTTTGATCTAATTCAAAACCGTTTTCTCATAATAGCTCATGCAAAAACGTGTCTCTGGCAGGCAATTACGGGGTTAGATTAGGAACTCTTCAGTTACTTCCAACTGCACGTCACCTATCTTTTCCCTGCAGCCATTGAAGGTCAAGGAAAAATCTTGGGAAACTCAAAGATTGAAACCCTTAAATGTTTCGATGAACAAATGCCAACCGTTCCTTTCTAAATCGTCCCTGGAATTATCATATGATAGCAGGGTTTGGATGCCACTCGGCTTGATCCTTACCACTGGAGCCATGATGAACAGACTAGTAACTAACAGATAAAACACAGGTGGGGTTTGGAAAAACACCACAGAGCCATAGCCTTGAGCCTTATCAAAAACATTGTGTGATGATTCAAACAATAGGTAAGGTTTTAATCACAAAGCGTGTGAACAAATTCGTGAAGCCTGAGACCATGCAAAAGGGTAATGGCACATTGTATGATGCAAGAGCATCACCAACATCAAGCGAGCCAGTGCATAAGCAAAAGACAGCTGGACAAGCCAACGCAAATTTTGAATTTCTCTTGGAGTTGTTGTGCAATATTAAATGAAGTCATTAAGAAAAGGTGCACTTGTATAATGTAAACAGACCTTGAGCGATTTGCTCTCGTACTTAGTAGATAGAATTCATTTAAAGTAGTTAATGCAGGTAGATAGAATTTAATTCTAGATTAGACAATTTTTAGAGCGCAAGAGGGAAACGGGATATAGACACCCTCATTGTGTATTGTAACATTGGCAGAGGAAGAAGAGCATAGGAAGAGTATGCAGAGAGTTGTGTAAGAACACCCATGTATAGATATTTGGATTAATAGAAAGAGTTGATTCAAATTCATGGTTTCGTGTTTGTTCTCTGTGTATTGATGTTGAATGATATGCTCATGAATGTTTGCTTCCTGTTATACATTTGCTTCATATGCTGTGTATATGATTTCATGTTTAGAGTTTGAAGTCTGAAAGGAATTCAAAATGAGTTTCAATTGTTTCTCTATCTGAACAAGGATTCCTACAAGGAGTGCAGTTGAAGTGTCTGCAAGGAGTAAGTCGACAAAGGTTTCAGATAGGGTTTCTTTTGTTCTCATTTCCGCAGAAGTGCAAACAGGCACAGGAGTCGTGCAAGGAGTGCGCAGGCCAAGGAAAGTCTCAGAGTTGCAAGTTTGAGAAAAGCACCTAGAGACTACTGTTGCAGGTGTGCGCAGGGTCGAAAGGATTCAATACTTAGGAGTGTTCGAAGGTTGCCGCAAGGAGTGCATGCAAGAGTCTTCTCTAAGACTCGGAGTCATAAGTAAGCTCAGGAAGGATAAGGCCTTCGAAATTGTCGAAGAACAGCGCAAGGGAAGTTGTGACTGGAATTTTGTAAGAAGCATCATAAGTTCACGCCGCAGGAGGACAAGTTTGTGGAGGAACACTTAGTCATTCACAGAAATTGCCAAGGGAAAGAACGGACGATCAAAATTCTCTTAGGCGAATTCACGAAGTTCCATGAGCCATCAGATCTCAAGAGGAGCAAGGGAGATACAATGAGTATTCTCTAAAGGTTCAAATCTTAGGAAGGGCAGGACCATAGATCCGAGCCATTAAGGTCGTCAGATTCACATGTGGATACTTGCATCAGGGTTTCGTGGGTTGAAGTCTCGTAAACGCAGCAACGAGAATCGTGAAATCGTGAAACGCGATATCCCGACGGCTAAGGGAACAGTGTGGGGCCACAGGAGTCAACAATGTGGAAAGGTAGCACACCATTTCAGGGTTTCGCGGTGAGAAGTTCTGGAAACATTGCATTAAGATTCACGATATTGCGAAGTCCGACACGCCAATGAGGTGAAGGCGTTGAAAGGTCAAATCCGTGAGTATATCAGGGTTTCGGCATATCGAGGTTCGGGAGTCGGTAATACAGGTTGTTCAACATCACGAATGTAGAAATAACGATAGAGAAAATCCCGAAAGGACAGAGAGAGAAGGGTCAGCGTTGACTGTTGTCGGTTATCGGGGATTCGAGAGACCAACGCTCGACCTACGGATTCGCGAAAGTGCGAATTCCAATCTCCTAAGTGTAAAGAGGGGATCCCACGAGGATTGTTGTGGGTGTAGATTTCCTGATAGGGAATTAGAAGAACTGTTGAGAGTTCTTTGGGCCGTGAAGGAAGGAAAGATCCTATGTTGACGTGGACTTTTCGACTTGCAGGTGAAGGGCGTCAGCATCATCTAGTATCAGAGCACAAAAAGTTTCTTTTCTTTTTGTAGCAGAGAAGAAGAATTCACTATGCCACCAAGGAGAAGGGACATGAAAACACCTGATCCACCAGAGTATAGGGAAATGCCGAGAAGAAGAGGCAGGAAGATGAAATATCTAGCTATGGAGAGAGAGATGCATGATCTACGAGCTATACTCGAGGACATGGAGACAACGCAAAGACGCACAATCAGTGTTGGGGATCTTAGTGATTCTGAGAGTGAAGTTGAGGTTGAACCTGAAGAAGAAGTTGCAGCTGAAGATGCATCAAACGAACGTTTGATCAAAGCTATTGCAAGGATGGGTGCAAGAGAGAAAATGGACATTCCATTTTATGAGGGAAACTTGGATGCAGAGGAGATTCTAGACTGGATTAGAGCTCTGGAGACATACTTTGACTATGAAGATGTCGAAGAGGACAAGAAATTCAAGCATGCTATCACTAGATTGAAAGGACATGCAGCATTGTGGTGGGATGAACTACAAGATGACAGAAACTGCAAGGGAAAGTAGAAGATCAAGAGCTGGGATAGAATGATCATGAAGATGAAGGCGAAATTCATCCCTAGGGATTATCAAATTACTCTGTTTAGGAGGATGCAGAACCTGAGACAAAAGTTGATGCCAGTAAAATAATACACTGAGGAATTCTACAAACTGAACATCAGGGAAGGTCATCTGGAGAGAGATGATGAGAAGGTTTCCAGATACATTAATGGCCTAAGATATGATATCTAGGATGAGATGAGCATGGTAACCATCCAAACGGTGGAAGATGCTTATCAGATGGCTCTGAAAGCAGAAGAGAAGTTGAGCCGAAAGCAAGGTCAAAGAGGTCGAGGCAGAAGTCAGCCCAGAGGAAAATCAGTTGCCTAGGATAAATATCAGAAGCCCAAAGAGGACTGGAAGAAACCTCAGACTCAAACTAAGAGAGGTGGAACCTCACAACGAGGGAAATACGCTGAACAAAGAGGAGATTATGCTAACAACAACACTTTTCCTCATACTAGAGGTAGAGGAAGAGGAAGAGGTGGAGTAATAACATGCTTCATGTGCGGGAAGAATGGGCACAAGTCTTATGAGTGTCCAGAGAAAAATAAAGAGAGTGGGGAAGCTCACATCGCCGAAGCACAGAGGCAGGATGTTGAGGCAGAAGACGTTGAAGGCGGAAGATCACCGATGATGCGAAAAGTCCTTTTGACACCAGAGAAGGAGGTGGAGAGTTCGGTCCAAAGGACCAGACTTTTCAGGATTGCTTGCAAGACCAAGGATAGGGTATGCAAGGTCATCGTAGATAGTGGTAGCATGGATAATCTCGTTTCTACAGAAATGGTAGAAAAGCTGGAGCTGGAGATGACTGATCATCCAAGCCCATACAGAGTTTCGTGGCTACATAAGGGACATCAGGTAACTGTCACTAAACAATGTTAAGTTGAATTTAAGATAGGAGGATATAATGATAAGATATTGTGTGATGTCATTCCTATGGATGTTTGTCATCTATTTCTAGGTAGACCATGGCAATATGACAGGAATGTGATTCATGATGGAAGAATGAACACATACACCCTAGTGAAGAATGGGAGGACACACATGTTGCTTCCAATCAAGGATAAGGAGGTGAAGCCGGAAGTAAGAAACATTGTACTTCTTATGAGTGGGAAGGAACTTCTTACAGAGGTTAAGAAGAAGGAGGATCCACAGTTCATTGTGGTCAGAAAACCTAGAATTGTGTTGACTAGCACCAGGGTAGATGATTTACCAGAAGAAGTTCAGGAACTGCTGGAAGAGTTCGTTGACATAATAGTGGACGAATTACCTCGTTTGTTGCCACCGATTAGAAGTGTGAGTCATCAAATTGATCTCATACCAGGATCCAGTTTTCCAAACAAAGTCGTGTATAGATTGACACTGTAAGAGAATGAAGAGGTTAAGAGGCAAGTCCGAGATTTATTTGACAAAGGTTTGGTCAGGGAAAGCTTGAGTCCATGTTTTGTTCCAACAATACTCAGTCTGAAGAAAGACGGAGGCTGGAGGATGTGTACTGACTCGAGGGCAATCAACAAGATAACCATTAGGTACAGATTTCCATTGTCGAGGATGGATGATCTGATGGATTGCTTGAGTGGGGTAAAGTATTTTTCAAAGATTGATTTGAAAAGCGGTTATCATCAGATTCACATGAGAGAAGGTGATGAATGGAAGACAACATTCAAAAAACACGAAGGGTTATATGAATGGCTTGTTATGTCGTTTGGCTTAACAAATGTGCCAAGTGCCTTCATGATATTGATGAACGAAGTCCTGAGGGAGTTCATCGGAAAATTTGTCATTGTGTATTTGGATGACATACTGGTTTACAGTAAAATAGTGTCAGAGCATCTGAAGCATTTGGCTACAGTGATGCAGAGGTTACAGCAGGAGAATATTTTGATAAACATGAAGAAATCCTCATTCATGAAGACGGAGCTAATTTATTTGGGATTTGTTATTTCTGCAAATGAGTTGAGGATGGATCCAGATAAGGTGGAAGTGATCAAGAATTGGCCATCACCGAAGAATATTTTCGAGGTGAGAAGTTTTCACGGAATGGCTAGTTTCTACTGAAATTTCATCAGGAATTTCAGTGGAATTAGCGCAGTGATGATGGATACAGTTAAGAAAATACACAAGTATTTTCACTGGAAAGAAGAAGCCGCAAAGAGTTTCAATCTATTGAAGAGGAAGATTATGGAACAACCAGTTCTGGTGTTGTCGGATTTCCGAAAAACATTTCAAGTGAAATGCAATGGAAGTGGATTTGCAATAGGGGCAGTCTTGAGTCAGGAAGACAAGCCGACAGCATACTTCAGCGAGAAGATGAATGAGGTGAAAGTGAAGTACTCTACTTATGATAAGGAGTTCTATGCTATTGTTCAAGCATTGAAGAAATGGAGACATTACTTGATCCTAAAAGAGTTTGTCTTATACAGTGACAATCATGGACTGCAGTTTGTGACTCAACAGGAGAAGTTGAACCAGAGACATGTTAAATGGGTTGAGTATATGAAGAATTTCACTTTTGTGATAAAACATATTTCTGGTACTGCTAACAAAGTGGTTGATGCTTTGAGCAGGAAGTGTTTGTTGTTGCAGGAGTTCAAAGTCAAAACGTTGGGTTTTGATGATTTCAGGGACATGTACATTGATGATCCAGATTTTAAAGAGGCGTATGAGGTAGATGAGAATCCAATTCTCAGGGATAGAAGCTAGTGGATAGACTACATGATCCAGGAAGGATTACTATTTAGGGATAATCAACTGTGTATTCCAAAATTCTCCATGAGGGAGAACTTACTAAAGGAGAAACACAGTGGAGGATTAGTAGGGCACTTTGGTCATGACAAGACATTCGCAAAGATGAATGAATCATATTTTTTGCCAGGAATGCGAGCAAATGTCAAGAGATTTGTGGACAGATGCATAATTTTCCAGCATTCGAAGGGGAGGAAGCATAATGCATGGTTCTATAAACCATTTCCCATACCAGAGAGGTTGTGGGATGCAATCAGCATGGATTTTGTATTGGGGTTGTCAAGAACACAAAGAGGTTGTGATTCAATATTTGTGGTGGTGGATAGATTTTCGAAGATGGCACACTCCATTCCATGTCAGAAAACCAGTGACGCAACTCACATTGTGAATCTGTTTTTCAAAGAAGCATTCGACTTCATGGCATACCAAGAAGCATAGTTTCAGATCGAGATACAAAGTTCATAGGGCATTTTTGGAGGACCTTATGGAAGAATATGGGAACTAACTTGTCATTTAGTTCATCTTATCATCCTCAGACGAATGGACAGACATAAGTGGTGAACAGAAGTCTAGGAGACTTGCTGAGAAGCATGGTGACAAAACACCACAGCCAGTGGGACAATATATTACCACAAGCAGAGTTTTCTTATAGTGACTCAGTTAACAGGAGCACATGGAAAAGTCCATTTCATATTGTCTATGGCATGTAGCCAAGAGGAATTTCTGAGTTGAGGGATTCAGGACAGACTGCGACTAGGAGCACTAGTGCAGAAGAATTTGCAGAGGCGATGAAGGAATTTCACAGCCAGGTGAAGGAGCGACTGCTGAATTCAAGTCAGGAGTATAAGTGTAGAGCCGATCAGCACAGAAGACAACTTCAGTTTGAGGTTGGTGACTTGGTTCTGGCACATTTGAGGAAAGAAAGGTTCTCGAGAGGAACATATAATAAGCTGAAGATGAAGAAAATTAGGCCATGTAAGGTCTTGAATAAATTTGGGGCAAATTCTTATGATATTGAATTACCCAATGGGATCGAAATCTCTCTGATATTAAATATCTCGGATTTATACCCATATAAGGCTGAGGAAACAAGGACTGGAAATGATGAGCCAGTAATCTAGTGGCCAAAGCAGATGCCAGTTGCAGATAAGCTGCAGATGGAGCACATACTGGACAAAAGAGTGAGAAAGAGGACCAGGTGGAAAGAATACTTTGAATATCTGGTCAAATGGAAGAACCATCCAGTTGAATATCCCAGCTGGGAGACCGAAGCAGAGATACAAAAGCATGGACGAACCATGCGTGAGCTCATGGACATGAGCCCATGAAAATTTTCAAGCCGAGGAGTATGATGTAGGAGCATCACCAACATCAAGTGAGCCAGCACGGAAGCAAAAGACAACTGGACAAGCCAACACAAATTTTGAATTTCTCTTGGAGTTGTTGCGCAATCTTAAATGAAGTCATTAAGAAAATGTGCACTTGTATAATGTAAACAGACCTTGAGTGATTTTCTCTCATCCTTAGTAGATAGAAGGCATTTAAAGTAGTTAATGCAGGTAGGTAGAATTTAATTCTAGATTAGACAGCTTTTAGAGCACAAGAGGGAAATGGGATATAGACACCCTCATTGTGTATTGTAACATTGGCAGAGGAAGAAGAGAATAGGAAGAGTATGCAAAGAGTTGTGTAAGAACACCCATGTACGGATATTTGGATTAATAGAAAGGGTTGATTCAAATTCATGGTTTTGTGTTTGTTCTTTATGNTATGTATTGATGTTGAATGATATGCTCATGAATGTTTGCTTCCTGTTATACATTTTCTTTATATGTTGTGTATATGATTTCATGTTTAGAGTTTGAAGTCTGAAAGGAAGTCGGAATGAGTTTCAATTGTTTCTCTATCTGAACAAGGATTCGTGCAAGGAGTGTAGTTGAAGTGTCCTCAAGGAGTGCATTAACAAAGGGTTCAAAAAGGGTTTCTTTTGTTCTCATTTCCACAGAAGTGAAAACAGGCACAGGAGCCTTGCAAGGAGTGCACAGGACAAGGAAAGTCTCAGAGTTGCAAGTCTGAGCAAAGAACCTAGAGACTGTTGTTGCAGGTGTGTGCAGGGTTGAAAGGATTCAGTACTTAGGAGTGTTCAAAGGTTTCCGCAAGGAGTGTGTGCAAGAGTCTTCTCTAAGACTCAGAGTCATAAGTAAGCTCAGGAAGGATAAGACCTTCGAAATTGTCGAAGAACAGCGCAAGGGAAGCTATGACTGGAAGTTTGTAAGTAGAATCATAAGTTCACGCCGCAGGAGGACAAGTTTGTGGAGGAACACTTAGTCATTCATAGAAATCGCCAGGGGAAAGAACGGACGGTTGGAATTCTCCGAGGATAATTCGTGAAGTTTCATGAGCCATCAGATCTCAGGAGGAGCAAGGGAGATACGGTGAGTATTCTCTAAAGGTTCAAAGCTCAGGAAGGGCAGGACCGTAGATCTGAGCCATAAAGGCCGTCGGATTCACACGCGGATACTTGCATCAGGGTTTCGTGGGTTGAAGTCCCGTAAACGCTGCAACAAGAATCGCGAAATCGTGAAACGCGGTATCCCGATGGATAAGGGAATAGTGTGGGGCCATAGGAGTCAGCGAGGTGGAAAGGTAGCACACCATTTCGGGGTTTCACAGTGAGAAGTTCTGGAAACATTGCATTAAGATTCACGATATTGCGAAGTCCGAAACGTTGATGAGGTGAAGGCGTTGAGAGGTCAAATCCGTGAGTATATCGGGGTTTCGGCATATCAGGGTTCGATATTCAGTAAGACAGGTTGTTCGACATCGCGAGTGCCAAAATCGCGATAGAGAAAATCCTGAAAGGACAGAGAGAGAAGGGTCAGCATTGACTGTTGTTGGTTATCGAGGATTCGAGAGACCAACGCTTGATCTACGGATTAGTGAAAGTGTGAATTCCGATCTCCTAAGTGTAAAGAGGTGATCCCACGAGGATTGTTGTGGGTGCATATTTCCCGATAGGGAATTAGAAGAACTGTTGAGAGTTCTTTGGGCCGTGAAGGAAGGAAAGATCTTGTGTTGACGTGGACCTTTCGACCTGCGGGTGAAGGGCATTAACATCACTGTACATCATATGCCACCTTAACATTAGGTACGTGTTAGGACCAGAGTACTTTGAAAACCATAGTGCATGCATTCATAGTTTGATTGCAAAGATAGGTAAGTGTATAAAAAAATGAACAATTCAAAGTTTCATGAATAAAAAATCCATCAAAAAATGAATATCAATGGATGGGGTTATTTCACTTATGCAACCAAGGCATGTTTAGAACCAAGGGGTTATAAGCAAGGAGAACAATCATGTTCATAGAAAAAATATGACAATTCTATAATAAACCACATGAACAGTCTTCCTTTAATCACAAATTAAAACAAAATGTCAATTCCAGCCATGAGTTTTCATGCTTACAGTCATGAAAACAAAAATCGAAAAGAAGATATGTAAAAAGCGACAAGTGACAAGTGTCGTTTAGTGAGAATTCTCATGACAAGTAATGAAAATTTAGAGACCCTGTGTATGCAGCTTACAAACAATAGAAATTATATTATTGTTGTCAATAGAAGGATAACTACTAATAGTGAACAACCTTATATAGAAGTGAATGCAACAAGGTTGATGATAAAATAAAACTTCAAAAGATATTTTAGAAGTCCCTAGGAAGCACCACTGAACAGGTAATATCATAGAAGGTGTTGGAAGCCAAAACATGTATTTCATGCCCATGCAACATGAGAGGTAAAAGGGATTTGGGTAATAATCCCTTCTAAAATAGTCAATGTTTTGATGGCATGCATGTGATATAAATGGTTGTTATATGCCAGTGATATCAAGTAGGGTATCATTTAGGAAGAATAATCGACATGATGGAGGTGTGAACCTTTGACATTTGAGGATGATTGAAATCCTTGGAAAAATGCTTGAACAAATTTATGTCATGAATACATTGCCCAATAAAGGAGTGATTGGGAACAAAAGTGATAAAGGTTAGCATGATGATGTAACATGGTAAGGATATGCATGTGATAAGAGAGTGGGTATATATAGGACTTACTATTATGGAAGAAGTATCTTCCACTACTTTGCGGAATTTCATAATGGTAAAGAGAGAAATTTGGTGGCCATAAACATTAGTTCCCTAGTTACTATTGAAGAAAGAATGCATGAATGTATTCATGTGAAACTTTTAGTTTAATGTATATTGATTTGAGGTCATGATCAGCTGAAGCAGGAAAACACAGTCCTATTGTAAAAATAAATGTGTATAAATAAACCATGTGGTAAAAGGTTGGCTGAGTTCCAACCCACCAAGGAAAAGTGCCTAATATAAAAAGTAATAATCTAACAATCAATGAAAGGGTGCACTATGTGTGATGTGGTCATGGATATTGACACATATATTAAATTCATTTGATGTTTGATTACATTTTGAAATGCTTGGTATGCTAAAATAATGCATGTATAGGGATTGGTATTTCCTTTTTTTTTTAGTATATGAATTTAATTGTTTGTGAGACACTACAAGTGTGCATTGAAAATATAATGTGCGTGAGAACTAAAAAATTGTTTCCTGATTGAAGAGGAAATTGCAGGAAGAAAGGTATTGGATATGGCAGTGATATAAGTCCATGAGTAATACCAATGCATATTGATTATAAAAGAGTCGAACTGTCGTGAGAAAGAGATCTCATACTTGTGAATCTGGTTCTACATGGAACATATCTGAAAATGCAAATGTGGAATTAGAAATCTGTGGATAATGGAATTGAAAATTTTGATAAATTGATGTTAGTATCTCATGGTTATTGTATACATGTGATACAGTTGAGATACAAGATCTATCCTTAAGGTACAAAGGGAGACTGTCAAGATGGAAAGAATGGAAACAAGATATTTTTGTGACATGCGAACCCTGTGATAATCCATGATTCCAATAGAATGATCTTTTGTGATGAGACGGGTCGAAGGGACGCTTTCAGAAATAGAAATTTAGAGGGATGCCTTGACTATAAGACTCAAGGTACGTATTGGAAATTATTCTTGTACGAGAAATTCCTGGCAAGGCAAGGTGGATCACCTGAAGGACTATATATGAGATGCCTAAGCCTAGGCTTAGAGGGTGAGTGACCACAAGGAAGAGGAGAATCCAATAGCTTTTGTAATATGTTGATTTATATCATGCACACAATGGGTATGTCAAGGAAAGAAGTGAGACAAGTTAATGAGACAACCATATGGATGTATATCCATGAACTGCATAGATAAGTATTGTGATAATTTGAGAATATTTCCACTTGAATTTAAACAACAATAAAATGTTTTGCATGAAATGATAATTAATGTGATTTTTGTTTAAAATTATGGTAGGCATGTTCTAAAATGCCAAAGTCTGAGTAAGGACCATATCAGGAAGAGGAATAACATTGTTGGGATAGCTGAAAGACGAAGGCATGGAAGGTGTTGCTGAAAAATAAAGAACATCGAGGATGATGTTCCTTTGAATGATGAGGGGATTTTAACATCCCCTCTCTAAAACCTGAATACATGTAATAAATCATGAGTATTGATTTCCATGAAACGACATGTGAGTATTGTAAATGTATTATTGTTTAATTGTAAATTTCAAAACTGACTGTAGGGTGATTCCTTAAAGTACAAGCCATGATATCACTAGTGGAATGAGAGGAGGCCCTAATAAAATAAAGTACCTCAAGCCTTATTCATATTACTTCCCTAATCCTTGATTTTAAAACAAATCAATTAATGAGGGAGGTTGGTAATTGAAAAACCAACCACCCCAATTAATGAAAGTATGGAGGATTGTCAGAAGGGACAGGAAGCTGTCAGCTAGAGGATAGTAGGCAATATCACCATTGGTCCCCAGGATTCACACAATATTCCTTCTGACAGAAGAAATAGAAGAATGGGTCAAGAACCTGCCTAAATCATGCATGTGTCTAGGATATGAAGGGGGGAGAGAACTGGAGGAGGGTCGGGCCTTTAAGGAGGGGATATTCTAAAAGGAATGCATGAGTGCATACAATAGAAGGATCAAATAACATGTAGAAGGGTTCCAAGATGAAGCATAGAATACCTGAAACCCGACCTAAGCTAAGGGGGGCACGAGCTTGATGCTAGGAAGGCATGTGATAAACCTCAAAGAGGCATGGGGCTAGGTGGGTGTAAGGGACAATATCTACCAAAAGTAGAGTGAAGGAGAGTGATATTCAAATATTTTTGAGAACTTGAGAGAGATTCCCTAGTGGTATCATGGCTTGGCATGGTGGTGGATAGAATGCTAAGAGTGAATGCATATAATCCTACAGTTGGGTGGAAATTCGAACACCCACAGTCAATTGGTTGGTTGCAACTTGTAACTAGATAAGTATTTCATAAACTCTATGTAATTAAATTGAAATTAATGATTGAATGCATGTACTTGCACTATAAATATGCAGACTTAATTTATAGTAATGATGCTTATTGTATTGGAAAACTCTTACATTTGAGTGATGGTAGGATGATAATAATGGTTCATGCCCTATACAACTGAATACATGCATTCTATAATGTTATAAGATAAAAAAAAAATTAACTTAATTTTATGGTTCCCATGTGCTCAATATATATATATATCATTGTGATGAGAAATCCATCATTGTGATGGGAAATCCATGAATGGAACCTAGGATTATAAGTTAATAGTTGAATGTAAGGTATTGAGTCCAAGAAGGTGATATAACTTGCCTTCACAGTCAAAGATAATTGTTGGTTGTGTTATGCATGAGAGGCCATAGAAGGTTGTAAACTATATTTTATTCCCCTTTGATAAATTGGTGGGGTCGCAGGACCTCGAACCCTCATTTGAGTGCTAGATGACAAGATTGTTCTTGTTATGGATAAGGAAAGAGTCCAAAGAAAAATCCTTGAATTGTCTAAGTCCTTAATCGGAAGAAAAAAAAAACATGTTTTGAGCTTGAAGGAATCACAATTGTTGGATCAGTGGAGCGAATAGATCTGGACCCTTTATCGGAGTAGGTTACCATGTCTGTATACAATGCACCTATGTTGATATAGACCATTAATCATGGATTAACCCATAATTAACCTCTATCATAGATCATTTTGGTTTCATGTAAGTGATATTTGGGGAAGAGGTAACGTTAGCATGATGTACCATGTTGGCTTGGAACGCCAACATGTCCAGAAGTTCATAGGTGTCAGCCTATGAATGGAAATAGGTAATTGGTCAGTGGGCCATAGCGTAAGCCCTTCGGTGAACTATGTCATAGACCTTTGTTTTATCCTTGGACGTCGGACCAAAATTTTGAAATATCTTGACCATTGATTGAAGTGCATCTGGGAGGTGATATCGTTCATTGATCGACATGGAAGCCCTTAGACGTTGACGAGAAGAGGGATGAAATCATGCTAACATTATATTGATGTCACATTGACTAAAATAGACTACGTGTACAGGGAATCCATGTGGAGCCATGTAATTTGTTGAGGTAATATGGAGTGGGTTCCTATCGATTTTAAGGGTTGGAAAGGTGAGATAAATGGGTCCGCAACTCTGCCAACCCGTGAACCCAAAAAAATCACAAAACAATCGAAGTGTTGAGTGTTAGAAGAGGAAGGGACTCATATGATTCTGTGACTACGTGAGTCTTCCAACCCATGAACCCAACGAAATCACCAAATAATCTAAGTGTTGAGGCTTCTTGGACATACCAATGAAGGGGAGGAATATAATTGTATGTATGTGATTCCACTAGTCCGCGTAGATGGAAAAATTGTCAAGTGTTGAGACTTCTCAAACAAACTTATGAAGGGGAGGTAAAAAATTGTATGTCCGAGAGTCTGTGATTCTGTGAGTCCAAATTTGTGGGACAATGGTTAAGTGTTGAGACTTCTCGGATGGACTTATGAAGGGGAGGTACATAATTGTATGTCCATGAGTTTGCGAGTCCGCGTAGGTGAAAAAATGGTTAAGTGTTGATACTTCTCAGATGGACTTATGAAGGGGAGACATAAAATTATCCGTCTGCAAGTCCGCAAATGAAAAAGAAGCTAAGTGTTGGTGGTGGGTTCATGAAAAGTATGAATATAAACCATGAGCTCGAAAGACCTCCACCTTTGAGTCTGGGAATACAGTAATGTGACTATGTATGGTAGAATATGTGGGCCACGAAAATGAAAAGTGTAGGGTGGATGATTCATATTTTCAAGAAGATGGCTAGGACATCATTAGTATGGAATATGTCCATTACTAACAGAATGATGAGCTGAGTGACATTCCATCGTGGTAGGCTAGGCTAGTGCCACATCAGGACTCTGGTGTTTCCATGTCAGTTGGCATGGACAACCAAACGTCACATGGATGTCACATGACAGTAAGAGAGATGTTGTCTATGTAAACCCAACAACTTCAAGAGGTCATAGCTTTCATTCCAGAGATCAATTTTTTGTGAAATTATTGACCTTGGAAATCTCTTGACGAGCAAAAGAGGATGGAGCTATGATAGAAATAATTTAAGGTTGTTAAGAGAAGATACAATTTAATACCGCATACCTTAAAAAGGTACTTAGGGGGTTTGGTCTGTTACAACCATGATTATGAAAGGATACACTATGACAAGGAAATTTACTTCAATAAAATTTCTAGGTACTGAAGCCTCAATAAAGAAATGAAAATATGGATTTTTATGGGCAATTCTTGTGGATGTTCTACATCTGGAAAACGTCTAGTTTCTAGAGATGAATATTTGCATGAAGTCGAATCTATAACTAAATTAATTTATAATGCCTCCAATATGTAAAGTAAAAAATGACATGGATACAAGTTTTCCCAATAATTGTTATTAAATTTATTTTATTGAAAGGGAAGTGTCCAATCAGTTCAATCTTCTATGATCTTCAATCTGTTTATTTTTAAACTACCATAATTGATAGAATCGCCTATCAAAAGATATAAAAGAAGCATCAAACAACCAACAATGAGCAGAAAAAAAATTCTTAGAGTGAGGTATGCTTGGAGCATAGTGAGGTTTTCTTATTTCATTTACCATTCATCCTCCATTCTTTTTAGTGAGGATTTGATGAAGTTTTTGGCAATAGGAAGTGTCTTGGAGAGTAGTAGAAGGAGCCAAAGAAAAATGAGTTTGGGTTATCTCATTGAGGTAATCAGTTTATTTCCTTAATTCTATTGTAATTTAAGTATGATTTCCTATAATAATCAGTTTTCTCTTATGTTGATAGTTGCCTTGAGTTTCACTAGAATTACTCGGTTTAAAATCCAACTTGATTTTCTTCTTTGTATTTATTTTGTGCTTGGTTGTTCACTGTATGATGTAACATACCATATTAGATATCTAAAGACTATAAATCTAGTCCAAGCCTATGTAGAGGCTTGAAAGCTTCAACAAATCCAGGAAATGTTTGGGGGTTTCATTTAAAAAATAAAGATTAAACTCTTTTGGGATTTGAAAATTCTTTCTTTTCTTTTCTTTTTATAAGTTTCAATTCTCCTCATTTTCTTTTAACATAATGTTTTAAAAATATAAAAGATACAAATCACATGAACTTTTACTTTCTAATTTTTATGTATATAATATTTTATTTATTTTATTTTTATTAGTTTAATTTTATTTAAACTAACTATAACATTTAAAAGAAAACACAAAAATAACATTCCATTTCACTAACTCTAACATTTAAACAACCACAAGTTTAGATAGAGCTCGGAGTTTTGGATGGAGGTCTGTGGCCTAGCCCCTCACACGATTCCCATTGAGGAATAAAACCTCGGGTGAGTGCCATAGGCCTTCCCTTCCCCACCCCCTAAACCTCTCCCACTCTCGTCTTTTCAGTCTCTCAATTTCAGGTTCCCTCTTCTCTCTTCCCTTTCCACGTACCCTCACTCGGTCATTTCCTGACCGCCATCACTTCTCTCTCCAAGTGCCTTTCACATGCCCTCCATGTTCTTAGGACACATGGAGGATTATGAAACAGAGTTGGTGGATTTCGAGGCCTCCCCTCCTACTCTCCACACCTTCGTGTCATAGTCTGAGTTTCTATAATCCCTCTTTCCCTCCCACCTATTCTCTCCCACACATCCTAATTCATTTCTCCCCCATGCCTCCCCCATTCAAAAACTTGCGTCCCTCTCCCTTATGGATGGAACTCCTTCGATTTCACATCCTCCTTCTCCCTCCAACTCTCCCCTCCCCCCCTATTATGAACCTGTATCTCCTCCTTGCGCAGGTAAAACTCTCTCCCCTGCAACCTCTCCTCTGAAGGAGGAAAAAGGGGTTTTTAGCAGTGGAATCCCTTCTCGAAAATGCTCCTCCCAGTGCATCAAGGAGAAAAAAGAATCGACAAAGATGGTTTTGGGTGATGAAATTCCCATTAGCAACATCCCCCAACTCCTGGGAAATAATCTAGTTGGAAGGTTTTAGGGAAATTCTATGGGAGAAAAGGATCTAGCTTGTTGGTTGAAAAACCACTAGAAAACCCTTATTGGTTATGTCCCAAAGACACACCTCATGGATAGAAGCTAGATCTCTTTCTCCTTTCTCTTAGACAAAGACTTCCGAGAAATTTGCAGGCATAACTGGTCCTAGGGTCCTTCTGGTTTGTCCTTGAAACCTTGTACTGTAGATTTCAACACCCTAAAAGAATCTAGGATGGTAATGAAAGTCTGGGAAATTCTTCCTGGACTGCCTCTAACCTTCTAGTCTAGGAAAGCGCTAGAATCCATCAGAAACACAATAGGATCTTTTGTAAAATTGGAATCCAACTATTACTCGAAGAAAGATCCCAAGTGGTCTTGGATATTGGTTGAAGTAGATGTAAGAGAAGGATTAGTAGGAACTATTGACCTAGTTTATGTTGGTTTTACATGGCACCAAAAGGTATATTATTGGAGACTACCCTTTAGGTGCCATGGATGCCATGAAATTGGAAACCTATGTTCTCAATGCTCCAACATTTCCCCACTACAACAAACACAAGAAATTACTTGGAGAACCAAGTCCACTATTAAATATAAGGAGATATTGGTGGTCATCGTGGTGGAAGGAAAGAATTCATATTGTCACCTAGACATCAAAAAATGGGTACTCACTAGTCAAGCTCTAGGCGACTTGGTGTCCCATGTTCCTTCTTCAGGTATGCATCCCATTTGCTTTCCCCTTCTTTATTTTTATGGTTCAATTCATGTTTCTCTCCCTATCCCTCCTCCCTCACTAAATCCACCTCCCTCCCCGGAAAACTCTTTCCCCCCTCCACCCCTCATCCCTTCTAGAGGCTCAAGAAGTAATCCCTGTAAGAGATCCTTATACCTCTCCCTCCTTTCCTCCAGCTCTCTATTTGACGTCTCCTCCCACCTCCCATTCATGGGCCCCATCCTCTCCCTCTACTGTCTATTATCCCCCCTCCCATCCCTCCCCTTCTCTCCCTAAATTTCCCCTCCATACCCAAGGAAACATATACGCCCTCAGTTGAAAATATTGAGACTTAGCCCCTTATTCTCACGGTATATCTATAAACCCTCCCTCTCTATCCCATGCAGGAAGGAAATCCCTCATTTCAAAAGAAAAAGAGAAAGCAGTCACGGAAATCTGCAAAGGCACCCAAGCTACCATCACAAGGGCCCTTAGATAAAGAAAATCCCAGTTGACAAGGGATAAATAATCTTCCTCTCTTTCAATGCGTAAGGGGTAGGGGTTGCCCCAAAGAATCTATCCCTAAACATAATGATCCACAACCTCAAACTAGATTTCATACTCAGCCAATAAACTATGTTCTCTGGCAAAAACTCAAGAGAAAAAATCATCTCTTGGCTTTGAATTTCGTCTTTCACCACTACTAGTGCTTCTAGTCTCTTTGGCGGTATAGTCAATGGATGGAGCCCAAATTTTCAATATATTTCCTCTTTTGTATCCCACTCTGCAATATCTATCAAGATACAACACAAGAATAATAATTTTTCCTTCTCAGTGGTGAATATTTACAGGCCTTATGCTAATAGGACCCCCTTCTTGGAGGATTTGGTCATCGCAAAGTTTTTTGGGAACCCTTTTTCATGGTGGGAGGGGATTTAATTTTAACCCTATCCCATTGGAAGGTCTGGGGAGCTCACCCCAGGGCTGAAAGGTAAAGAATATTTTTCCAATCCTTCGTTGAAAAGGCCAACTTGGTGGCCATAGAACCTATGAAACTCTCTCCTACTCGGTGGAATTTCATAATCGGGGAAGAAGAAGTTGCAAAGAGACTTGACCTCTTCCTAGTTTCGTAAGCCCTACTAAACTCAAGATATTTTTTTAGATCTCAAGTAGAGGTGGGAGGCATCTTAGACCATCTTTTGGTCTCACTTCACTGGTCCTAGAGTTTCGACTCCCCCCCCTCTCCCTTTAAATTCAACCAATATT
Organism: Picea sitchensis; assembly: GCA_010110895.2. Lineage (NCBI taxonomy): Eukaryota > Viridiplantae > Streptophyta > Pinopsida > Pinales > Pinaceae > Picea > Picea sitchensis. The sequence continues at coordinate 22,652 of SNQJ01S0037552.1, read as the reverse complement.
GGTTGGACGAGGAATATTTCAAGAAACTGGTCCTTTCTTCATGGATCAAACTCTCCCCTCTGAACCATAAACCTCTTATGGTACAGTTCATAGAAAATATCAAGAAATTGAAAAAAGCCATAAAAACTTGTCTCCCTACATGGAAATCCAAAAAGTCTCGACACATTCGGGATATTGAAGAGAATTTGGAAACTGTTCTAAGATCCGTGGTGGACACCCCCCTAACAAACAATAAGTTATCGTAACTAATAGATATGGAGGAAAAGAATGCAAAATGGCTTAATACATACGAACACGAATGATGCATAAAAAGCAAGTCTCTGTGGATAAAATAAGGAGACAACAACACAAATTATTTTGATCAATTTGAAAACTTTCGAAGAAACATCAACTTAGTATTGGAAATAAAATATGAACAAGGAAAAGTGGTTGCTTCCTTTGGGGAAAAGGAAAATCTCAGGGAAAGTTTTTTCAACAATCTTTTTTCCACCCCCCCTAGGATGCCCTATCTAATAAATCCTAGAAGTAGTAGGAAAATTCCCCACCGTCTTTACCGACAAAATGAACCTTTCCTTAGAAGAAGAAGTATCAGAAAAAAAAAACTAAAGGAAGCTTTGTTCTCCATGAGTAATGGTAAAATCCTATGCCTAGATGGAGTAACTATGGAATTCTTCAAATCCTTCTATGATATTCTAAAATAAGATTTGTAGCTTATGATAAGAGAATCACAAAAGGAAGGAATATTTCATGGCCCTCTCAACATAACCTTCCTATGTCTCATACCTAAGAAAAAATGCCCCTCTTCCTTTGATGACTACATACCAATCACTTACTGCAATGTAGTCTACAAATTAATCACCAAGATCATATCCAAGAGACTCGGGACAATTCTAAGTGAAATCATTCTTGAAGAGAAATTCATCTTCCTTCATAATATACAGATACACGATGTTGTATCCATAGCTCAAGAAGTGCTCCACTCAGTCAAGAAAATAAATATCAAGGCTATCATCCTGAAATTGGACCTTTCCAAACCTATGACCACGTAAACTGGACCTTCCTGCATTTAGTACTAATCCAAATAGGCATGAATTTAAAAGACATCAATTGGATAATGGGATGTATCCAAAGTGCCTCTTTCTCCATACTCATCAATGGAGCCCCATCCATTTTTTTCAAATCCTCCAAAGGTCTCTTTCAAGGTTTCCCCCTTTCCCCCTTTTTTTTCCTAATCATAGCATAAGATCTCAGCCTTCTAATAAAGGAGGCAAGGTCCAAGGGTATCTTAGTAGGTATTGCAGTCTCATAATCAGAATCAATCACACACCTTTTATTTGTAGATGGAATATTTTGCTTCTTGTACAGATATCAATGGAATTTGAGTTCTTTCAAGGATCTTCTAAACCTCTTCTGCAACGCTACGGGAATGAAAATTAATATGGAAAAATCTTGTCTCCTTCTTCATCACTGTGAGAATGAAGAAGAATCCTATATCACCAACACTTTCCCTACCCAAAGGAAAAAAAATTCTGATGGACTAAAGTACCTGGGTTTTAATTTAAAACCTGACAAATACAAAAAAAAATATTGGGGTTAGTTAATAAGAAAAGTTGAGGCCCACCTAGCCATTTGGGTCAACAAACTCTTCTCTAGAGGAGGAAGACTGGTACTAATCAATGCAGTCCTAGAAGGAATTTCTATCTACAGGAATTCAATAGTTGAATTCCCAAAAGGAGTCATGAATCACATACAACGTTTAATATTTCACTCCTTGTGGAAGGGAAAAAGTTCACATGGAGGACCCCCTATGGTCAAATGGAACTCAATCACAACACCAAAATAAAAGGGGGGTTGGGGGTTAAAAAACTTAAGACTCTGCGCGCGAGCCTTAGTGGGAAAAAAACTTTGGCGCATAACTTTGGGTAACACTCAATGGGTAAGATTAATTAACTCCAAGTATTTTACTTATTTTTCTATCTCTAATTGGTTTCGAGAACACGTGAAATCCACTAAAGGTTCAACAGTTTGGAAAGAAATTTCCCAAGCCTTCCCCCTAGTTGGTAAGTGGAGTGTATGGCGCATCGAAAATGGGAAAAAAGTGATATTGGGCGAATATCCATGGCTGGGAGATGGAAATGATTACAAAATCTCCCAACCCATACTTCAGTTCCTAAAAGGAAAAAAATTGTCTCTTTCTGAGAAACCTCAACATTGTTTTCCCTAAATTAAAGGGAAGAGGGGGCCGGAAAAATGCGGATTCCTTGAATCTCCCCCTAGATATATGAGACGAATGGAACTATTTCCTTAACCTGTTATGTTAAAATTTCATTACCCTTTATAGAGAGTTTGAGGACTCCCTTTGTTGGTCAAAAAACCTACAGAATGGCTCTTACACAGTCAAATTAGGCTACAAATCCTGGTTAGAAGAAAACTCGGAGACACAACTGAAGTGGTGGTGGAATCCCTTATGGAAAATCAAGGCTTTCACCAGGTGTAAAATGGCTCTTTGGCTAGCTCTAAACAACAAAATGTTGACCTGGGACAACTACCTCAGGAGAGGTTGGTGTGGACCTAGCAGATGACCTCTATGCAAAGAATATCATGAGTCCACTACTCACATTTTTATATCATGTCCCTTTGTAGAGAAAGTCATGCGTTTAATAAAAGACAAACTAAATTCCGCGGCTGATTGGAACTAGGGTTCCCTTGAAGATTTCTTTAGGAATTATATACAAGACATAACAGTCTCCCTTTATGTATGTCTTCCACGTATCATGATCACAAACATTTGGCGGGAAAGAAACAATGTTGTCTTTAAAGATAACACAATTTCCCCGAAAGTGATAGCAGCTTTATCACTCACTCAGGCTGAAGAATTCACGACAGAACCACAGTCAAGAAAACAATGTTTCATAGTCCCCGCATCCATTAATTACACCATCCCATGGGTATATTTCGATGGGGCCAACCAAGGACATCTTCCTGCATGTGGTGTCAGGGTGGTGTTTTTTATCAGCCATAGTCACTATATCCATATAGTGATATTCTCTAGGAGGTGGAACAAATAACAAACCAAAACTGATAGCACTATGTACCCTTTTGGAAATAGCCAAAGAAAAAAAACTGACAAATATTTAGGTGCTCGAAGATTCCAAACTTGTGATTGATTGGGAAAGAGTCCAAAACAACATCCAAAATCCTAGACTGGCCTCAATTCTAAGAGATATCAAACTCACCTTTAGAAATTTCAAATGGATTTATTTCCATCACATTTTGAGGGAACTCAACATAAAAGAAGACGAATTCTCTAAAGAAGCTTTGCAGCTGCAAACATGATTTTTTTTGTTTTATGAGTTCCTCAAAGGCACATAGACTGAGGAAATGGAATTTTGCCTCCGAAAAATGTTTTTCTTGTAAGGTTGTAAATGTTTTGAACAAATGGAACAATTTGTATTGTAAAAGGGCTTAAAATTTCTATTGGCATAGGTAGAATAGATCTATAAGAAATCCTACTAAGGTTGGACTGATAAGATATCAACATGTGTATTCCTTTTTTGAATATAATAGTTTCTTTTCTACAGGGAAAAACAAATCTTAACATTTAAACAAGAAATGATTCACTACTACATATTTAACATTTTTTTTTAGGTTTTTGTAATTTTAACATATTAGTTACTTACATCAGTTTTGTTTCTTAGCACTTTTACTTTAATTGTTCACTAGCGATATATTTTATACAAAAACAAAAAAAAATGCAAAGCATGTTTATTTGTATATAATCTTTTTACTTTTCATGACCATTTATTGATAATATAATTTAAAAGGAAATAAAAAGGGTTCATTACAATTAATCTTTAGGGTTTTATAAATACTCGAATTTTTAATTTAGTTTATTTAAAATTTCTTTTAAAGGTTGTACTTTATTTTATTCACACTAACTTGGTTAAATTTTACATTTCACTTACAAAACAAAATGCATAAAAAATCAAATATTCCAAAATCATAAAGAGATATTCATTTTTAAGCTCTATGTTGTTAGGGTCTAATGTTTTATTTTAGGCTATAAAATAGGATTACTATTCTCATCTCTTCTTGGTTTAGCTGAACAAGAGGTTGACATGTTGTCGTTGGGAACTCCCTAGTCCCCTAGCATTAATAGAGGTGAGCATTATATCTTTGTTATTGTACTGGGACCAAGAACATTTGTATTAACTGGAGCCTCCTGCTGTGAAATCAGTGGCATCTAATAGGACACCCTTGAAGGCTTATAAATCCTCTTCACATCTAGGGAAGAGAATAATTCTTTATCCAAAGCTTCTTCATCCAATTAATAAGCCAGAGCAAGAGTATGAAACTCCTTGGGATTAATAGTGCATGGTCGAACAAAAGTGTGATCTCAGTTCATTCCAAACCAAATTTTGCTAGTGTTCATGTTAGGTAGGTCCTTCGGAATCCTCATGCGTTGCATGGAATTTATCAAATCATTATACCATTGGATGAAGGTGGAATTTTTTAATGACACATTTGGAGCATCGATTCAAACTTTCCAAGGTTCTAAATGCATAGCAATTTTTTTGTCTAGAGTCCGTGTTCGATCTCATCCTTGCGATGGCCTCCATTTCCACTTGGTGAAAGAAACCAAAAGATAGAAAAAAAATGTAACCTCCTTTCTCATGCATATCCACACATGTATGTAACATCTTGGTCATCAATAATTTTCACCAATTTATTTGTGTCCCCTGCACACATAAGTCAACAACATAGAGTGCATCTAGCATGCATTCACCTTTTGTATAATTCCTCATGACTTTCCTAACGATCAAATAACAAGCACAACACACTTGTCCATTGGTGATCTTCTCTATAATAGCTCTACAACCCCCACGTTGCATACCAAAATTTTGGTATAAGTTGAGATCTCCTTTATTATGACCATGCTTCCCTGCTCCTTGGAATCCTCCCATGAAATACTCTCCCTCTATAGATAGATCGATCAATTCTCGGATGTTGTCAACATGAATAGGGTATTCTCTTTCTAACAAAAATGATCCATTATGCACACAAATGATTAGAAACTTGGTACATCATGCAATTTCTAGAGTGGTACCAAATACTGGTAGATCCCACAAGTTCATCAAGGTAAACTCCCTAAGTGGCACATAGGAGGTCTTCCATTGAAACTCTAATTCTACAGAGGGTAGGGGTAAACAATCCATATAAGTTTCAACCCTCATTTGGGGAAACAATTCCTCATCTGATAAGTCGATATCAATAAGTCATGCATGTTCAACATTTCCTTGTAAATATCTTATAATGTTGACCCGAGGATCATGAATATAATTCATAATTGCAAGATTTAGAATTAAACCATGAGTAGTTGTAGCACGACCCATGATTGAAGATGAGTGCTAGTACACAAGATTAACTGGAGGACAAGGGCACAAATGCGTACACATATAACTCTTAGCAGGATCAAGAGCTAAGTATATAGACAACTGCAAAGGAATAACACAATAACTAAGACATGAGATACCATTGGTTTATAGATGAGAATGGGAAGGTGGTGCATTGTGAACACTAAATCTTGCATTAATGAGAAAGCGTGTAGATAACCAGTAGTAATATCGGACATAAGTGGTTGATGTGGAAAAATATAATGGTGGATTTAATAAATAAAGGGCACAAGAAACAACAAATATTACACATGGGAAAAATACTAACGAGATGGAAATTAACATAAAAGGTACAGGTGAACTTTCTATCATTAATGACTTCTACTGACATGACCAAGATAGTTTTGGGAAATCACTAACTACAATTAGTGACAATGGTAAAAATACCATAAATTTACTAAATTCGAAAAATATTTGACACGGCCTCCTTGACCACAATGATATGACCATGATTGACCAAAATGACAAAGAAAACTAGACTCTAGGATCGAGTGACATGAGGGCATGTCATTGTTTTATTTCCAACATGGAAAATAACAGAAATTGTACTAAAACTTATCTACTTTATTCACTCCTTGTGACAGGAGTGTGGAAGAGCCTTCTTCAATTAGCATAAATATAGGGTTTCAGTAATGCGCCATTCACCCATCCTAGCCAAATAACACCATCAATTTGCATTAGTCGAATAGATCCTAATTCCCAAACCTTCGCAACTATGAATGGTGCAATCCAATGCATATGTAAATTCCCTAGATGTTTTTGATACTTATTGTCATACATCAACTCTTTGTCACCTTGATAAAAATTCTTGTTCTTGATTTGCCTATTATGCCAAGATTTTTGTCTTTCTTTTTCCACAGTTTGATGAAAGTCTACTAAAAACATTGTTTCCTCCAGTTTCAGTAGCTCTGGAACCCATTTTGTAATAGAATCATCATCTTTCATATGTGTTACTTGTGCAATGTAAAAAATGGGAGTAATGAATTTAGTCGGCACTACTGCTTCTCTCCCATAAACCAACTAAAAACGAGTATACTTGTGTAGTTTCTTGGTAGTAGTTCATAATGCCCAAATAACAATAGGGATTCTTTCATCCCAATCATCTCGAGCAACACAAAAACAATTGGTCAATCCCTTCTCTAGAATATTATTAAAGGCTTCCACTATGTCATTAGCTTACAGATGATAAGGTCTACTCCGACGATGTTGGATCAAGAATTATCTAGTAAGGGTGGCGATTGTCTGACTAATGAAATGAGATCCTTGGTCACTAGTTAAACTTCTAGGATACCCAAACCGTGTAATAATGTTTTCAAAGATTAACCTTGCTTTTGTATTGGTAGAAAAATATTTAACAGGTTCAGCTTCATCCCAATGAGTCAAATAATCTATGGCGGTAATGATATATCTTTCCTTAGAATGTTTTTTTCTGGTGGATTAATGGGACTTATAAAATCAATAGCCCATTTCTCAAAATCCTACAGTTCCTGAATAGGATGTAAAGGAAACTCATCTCGGCGTGATTTCACAAATGGGGCTAAATTTTCATGGTTTTTCACAAAAAATGATTAGGGGCTAAATTTCGCAAATGGGCTAATTTTTCAAGGTTTTTCACAAAAAAACGATTCACCAATTTCCATTTTTTCTAAAAAGGATTCTCCCAAATTCCATAGAATAAATTTAGTTTACCTTAAAAATCGCCAAAATTTTATAGAAACTATATAAAATCCTTAGAAATTTGAATATTTTTACAAAACTATCGCCAAACATTTTACATTTTGCATATTAAAGACTAGTAATATTAGCCCATGTTTTTACATTTTAATATAAATTTCCATTCTTAAAATTATCTCTATCTACTAGCCATATGACAAGCATCACATGTTCTAGTGTATTCTTTAGAATCTTTAAAAACAATGGGGCACTATAATACTACTTGAAGAACCTTTTGTGTAGTAGCCTTAGCCTTACCTCCTACATGACCTCCCACAACTCCATTATGACATTCCCATAAAATTTTAGGCCTTTCAGTATATAATACACACCTCCTAAGAATACTATCTAGTCCCAATTTATATAACTGACCTACAATCCGTTGGTAGTTTGTAGCACAAACCACTAGATATATCTTCTTTGTTGTGGAATAATCAAAGAGATGATCTAGAACAACTTCAATTTTAAATATATCAACATATGGGAGCTTGTCATCTACATCTCCACTAGCTTCAGCTAATTTGAACTAAGATAAATGCTCATCGCTGACATTCATCCTTTTGGGTTTTACAACAATCTTGAAAGAGAACTCCTGGAATAGAAAAATCCATTGGAAAATACTGCCCTCCAATACAATCTTGTTAACCAAATACTTCAAAGAAGAATGATCAGTGAAAAACTTAAAATGTCCTCCCAACAGGTAGTGTTTCAACTTTTGCAAAGCATATACCATAGATAAACCTTCCCTTTTGTAGTGGTACATTTTCTCTCGACTTGAGATAGCTTCCTACTAAAACAATATATAGGATGATCCAAATTACCTTCACCAAGTTGCGCAAGAAAAAAACCCAAAGAAGTACTAGAAGCATCAATATAAACATGAAACTAAACCTATCAATCTGGATATGTCAAAATTAGAGAACTACTTAGCTTCTCTTTTAATATATTAAAAGATTGATCAAATTTAGGAGTCTAGTGGAAAGCTTCACCCTTCTTCAACAACTGCTCCAAAGGGGTAGTTATACTGGCATAATTTCTTATGAACCTATATTAATATCTAGTATGACCCAGGGTGGATTGCAATACTTGACAGTTGTGGGGGTGGCATACTAATAATGACATATACCTTTGTAGGATAAAAAAAACTCCTTCTCTACAAACAATATGTTGTAATAGGTTCCCAAAGGGCACACAAAAAACACACTTTTTAAGGTTTAATAAAATTTGTAATTGTCTGCAGCGGTCAAACATGAACCAAGGTAATCTAATGTGTTCTTTCAGAAGGTTGTAGATAGTCCAGTCATCCATGTAAAATTCTAAAAACCTATGAATAAAATCTCGAAATGCAACAACAACAATTTTGGAGAAAATAGTAGGGGCGTTCTTGAGCCCACGGGGAATAAGATTGTAAGAAAAATAGCCCCATTCCGTATTAAAAGTGGTTTTTTTGTTATATTCCTCTGCAATCTAGACTTGGTTATATCCTGACAACCCATTCATAAAGGAATATGCTTCTTTTCCATCCACCTAATCCAACACTTCATCTCTGAATGTATTAGGGAATGGATCATGTACACAGGCTAATTTCATACTTCTATAGTCAACAAAAACCCTTATTCCCTTAATGTCCTTCTGATTTTGTATAAAAATTGGACTGATCCAATCAATGCCATCCATGGGGAAGATTAGTCCATCTGTAAGCATCCTGTCAATTTCCTTTTTGACCTTTTCCTTGAACCTAGGATTTAAGTGATAAGGCATGTGTTTGACTTGTTTGGAATGAGGTTTCAATTCTATTTTCATCTCCCCCAAATCTCTTTTGATTCCCTTGAGCTCTAAAAATCTTTTCGGAAACAAGTCCTCATATTCATGCGATTAATATTGGATCACTTCCATTGTCAATTTGTCCAAATAGTCTCCTACAAAATCCAACTTAGGGTGGTGTTCATCTTCTACAACTTTAAAGGATGGGTATATTAAATACAAGTGCTACTTTATTGAGCATCTTTAACTTCTCCTATTCATATAGATTCTTTAAAAGTTAGGTGTCAAAGCCCCTCCATGTTTCAATATCTTCAATATCTTTATCAATCCTACCGCAACTCATAGATGTATTTTAAGGTGATGGATATGAACTAAAATTAAGAAAATATTTATCCTCACGACAAACAGTAGGGGGACATTTGGGATGTAATTCATTAGAAAAAAACATCTTCTTAATCTGTTCCAATGTAGATATGACTTCTTAAGACTTACCAGTAAAGGAAAAATCATGACAAAATATAGTTTGCAGTGCCTTCCAACATGTAGCTTGTTTTCTGGTCTCTTCATGTACATATCAGGATTTTGGTAGTGTCCCTAAAGAGTGGAAGAAATGATGCACCCATAATTGAGAAGGTAGTTTCTGAACTTCCCACGTCCTAAAAAAATACTCAATATGAGAAACTGGATTAGAAGAACCATCATAGGTTTCCAAAGTTAAGAAATGATCTTTCATATTTTTATCTTCTCTTATTTGATAGACTTGTGATGGAGGAAGGAAGTGATATTGAATAGCAATATTAACACCATTCTGGGAAGAAAATGTTCGCTTATGATTAGCCCACCATTTAGAATAGGAAGATGTCAAGGCTATGTCAAGAGATGAAATTTGTTGCTATTCCACAACTTTATCCTCTATATCAACAAAAAAAAAATTCATATCTAAAGTCCCATCATATGTTGGACAACTACATATTTCTGAGCGGATAGTTGCACAAAATCTGGATAAGTTCTCATATCTTCCTTGTTTTCAGTGATTAAAAGTTTCTTCAGAAACCTCATCCATAGACTGAACACTTCTCCAATTCACTAATCCATCTGCAGTGGGGTTAACATAGTCATCTATTTTTCCTATAGTCATGTGATTTAAGTTATCAATTAAATATGGCTCCAAAGTATCATCAACAGGTTCAATACATCTTGAACCCTGATATGGATCTAAAGGTTGAGTAACTTTCATACCATATGATTCAAAAGTCATAGTATCCATATTGAGGTCAATGATAGCATAATTATCATAGGCCCAATAAATTCACAACAGGGAAGGATATGGGTATTTTTCTCCCATGATCTCAATAACTTCAAAATCAACCATTGTCTTAACACTAGCCAAATCTACCTCTACATTTTGTAACCTTCCTATTGGAAAAATATGGTATAGATTAGACATCCTTAGTTGAATAGGAGAGTAGACTAGTATAGGTTTCCCCATTTCCTTTAAAGTCTTATTAGGAAAACTTTTAACATCAAAACCCAAATCTAGCATAACATCCTTGATCTCGTAGTCATATAGCTAAGAATTTAACCTAAATTCCCTTCCCCTTCTTCTCTTTCTTCTTTGTACCCAACTTGATTTCCTTTATGGAAGGTTAGAAACAATGTATTCTCCTATATTTCCTTCATCTCTGAAGGAAATTTTAATAGTATTCCACAACTTTTTAGTAATTTTCTCATCATCTTAGATATCAAAAAATAATTGAAACCAAAGGTAAACTTCTTTATGTGACTTACCTGAGGGTTTCATCTTGACAAAAGAATCTATGTCTATCCTTGGCTAATATGGGGTCAACTTGAAACTTGGTTCCACAACTTTAGGGGTTGATGGGATAGGCATATTTCTAAACACTTCCACTACATTTTTAAACTCCTTCTGTTGTGCAGGATCATACTTGGCATTTTCTGACATAGCTTTCTGAATATTAATTGGATGCGAACTCTCTACATCAACTCCAGTCTTCACTCCTCCCTAAGTAATAATATTAATAGTAGACTTGATTCTCTCGACCATATATATTGGTTCATAATTAATCAAATTATCCCCCCTCTTCCTGACGTGGTCTTCCGATTTCGCTATTAGATCAAGGTATTCTTAAATGGCACGAGTATTGTTTCTACAATGTGAGCGAGCACTAGGGTCTTCTTGGGAGTGGGTAGTCTCTCACAACATGTTCTTTCTTATCACATTTATAACAACGAACCGGTCCTCTTATACCATTTCTTCCACCTCTATATCTACCTCCACCTTTGCAAACCCCTTCATATCCTTGAGGTCCTTCATTCACTCAGAATGTCAATCGATCAAATATATATGAAAGTGCATCTAAATTGTGACATTGATCAGTATTATGAGTGGGAGAACCACAAAAATCACAGTATGAAGTATTAGGAGCAGGTGGATACTTATTCAAAATAGGGAAATGTCGTAGAGGGTGACCTTGGTTTCTACAAAATTCAGAATATTCATTACTCGAAACCCCCTGGTTATTGGGAAAAGCATTATATTGGACTGTCCCATAGAACAATGTTGTGGTAGAAACTTGCGCAACTCCTCTTGATGGTGAAACTAGCAGTGGTACCATTGGGGAAGTAGAGGTCCCTTCACCTTTCAACCTCTAAAATTTAGTCACCAAATAACCTTTTATGCAACATCTTGTGCACAAAATGTGAGGTCAACCTGTCTTGGGGAGGGTCAACTATTGAATGTTTTTGGTAAGTGCTGAAATATGACCCTGCAATTACGTGAGACACACATATACAATAGGTCTCGTAAATCTTAGACTTCTCAGATATCCTTTCATGGCCTCAATATTCATAGCCTACTCTAATTATTCTACTAGAGTGGCTATCCTTTGTTGTGTCAGAGGTATGCGGGTCAAAGGTAATAATTCTTGGAAAAATCCCTCCCTTTGGTGATCCTTGTGAATGGGATTTTCCAGTTTTCCTATTGCATATTTGAACCTATGATTATAATCCCATGAAGACTCACCATCTCTTTGTTTTATATCCCACAACTCTGTAATTACTTGTTTTTGCAATTGTGGTAATTTAAATTATACAATGAACTTCTATTGTACTTGAACTAATGTGAAGGATTAACCTTGAAGCCCTAGTTCAATAGAATTCATATACCATATGATAGATTAACCTCTCATAGTGGTATGGAATTCCACCAATTTATTTTCATCTGAGGTCCCTTGCAACCTCCAAATGGCTTCATACAGAAACCAATGTTGTTCAACATTTTCGTCCCCCTTTCCCAAAAACTCAGGGTATCAAGTAAGGGACCCTGTAATTTTTGTTTCCATCGATGAAATTATAAATCCTAATATAATAAATCCAAGAGGTCCTATTTGTGATATTACAATGGAAATCACCACACTTCCACTAATACGGTCTAATAAACTTGTGAAACTAGGAAAACTTAGAGAGTTGTGAAAAACCAATGTTGTATAAGAATGAAATAAAGAAGTTAGCAAGCTAGTTGATGGCATTGGGGAATAGGTGATTCAAGCTTGTTTCCTTTTCCTCTGAAATGGGTTCCCTTGATATGTGGGGTCACATTATCATGTAATGTTATATTCATTCCTTGATGCACACCATTATCTTATTAGCTTCTTTCACAACTCCTTCTTAAGTTCATGTTGGATCTTCTTCATTGGTGGTGACACCTACTCTTACTCTTTCATATACATCCTCTAATCACTCTCCCTCCTTTCATATAACTTGGAAACTTTCACCTATCACACCACCTCTCTCTTTCAACCATTGACTAGCCAGTCTTCCTCATCACTACAATTTCCGCAGCTCCTCTAGATTTTCTCCACTATCACCATATGATCTGATCTCCTTCTGAAAATGATTAGTCCACTTTATTGTTTTATTCATCTGATTCCACCACCATTTTTCAACAATAGAATCCCTCCATAGAGATCTTTCATCTCTTGCACTATTCTCCTTTCAACCCCCCATACCTCAAAGAAAACCTTTCATTATCTTAACTCGTGAACCCTCCCGGAAATCACCCCTCCCCCAACGCAGGTGTTTAAGTTTCCATGTCACCTAAAGGAACAAGAAACAATCCTTCTTCTACCAGAAATATATTGAACCAAATTGATATCTCCCACAATAGTCTTCTTTCAGATCCATATCTGAATATGGCTTCTACTTTCGAAAAAGCTTTGTGATTTTCTGCAACAAACTCAGTAATATACCCTTAAAGGTTATTTTGCACTCAAAAATCTACATCTCATGAGATCTAGTGATCCAGATGATGAAGAGCCTCTAGACTTACATAAATCAAATTATAGTTTTTCTTGACCTGATATTTGTACTCTATGGATTCTTGCAACTAATCCATCCACTGAAAAAACTCTTCAAGAAATTTAAAATAGAAAATTTTGTATTGATCGCTAGCAAGTTCAGAATAGAAAATAGTATCTTTCACATCCACGTGATTATTTTTTCGCAACTCGCCTTCCTGCATTATAAATGCATCACACTTTCATTCCCACTAGTTATCAATATTAGAATTTTAGATCCGATGAAGCGTCCTCTATAGAATCCCTCTAAATCTTGGCCCCGACAACATAACCATTTGTTGGAACAAATTCTAGACCAGGGTTTTTAGTGGTTTACAACCAAAGAGATCTGTTGTAGTTTAGGAACATTGACATTTTCAACCTTCTGCAAGACAAGGAGGTCTCACCTGAAGCATAGTAGAGACATATAAGATGAATGGATTTATAAAAAATGCAAAAAATGGATCTACTTGTACAACATATAGATATATAACTTTAACCATTAAACCCATGTTGTGACAAAATTCAGACATCAACAGGAAAAAGAATAAGCATAAACACAGTAGATCTACATATCCATTCATATCAAGAATAGAAAACCATAAAAAAAATTCTAGGGCCGCAATCAAATCATTACATTACTTTCAGTAGTACAAAATTGCATTCATACATCAGGGATATGGTTGATATCTTCTCAAAATACACATATCTATGTTACATTATCTCTCCTACAGAGATTGAGATCTTAGAATAAGGAACAACATTCTACAAGATTCATTATAAGCCTTTAGGATCTAGTCGACTAACCAACTCTCTCTCTCCCGCCACAGATGAACCAACCAAAATATTTATCTAGAGACTTACTTCATGTATTTGTTGGATCATGTTGTCGTTGATGCCAATGGTTTGATTGAT